>JARBWK010000006.1:121585078-121787595 GCA_030556195.1 Anolis apletophallus | reverse complement strand
CTGTGGCATAATAATATGCTATATATGTATGGACCATGTTTATTTATTATTTATTTATTATTTATTTACGTCATTTATATTCCACCCTTCTCACCCCGCAGGGGACTCAGGGCGGATCGCAATGCATATATACAGGCAAATATTCAATGCCATTGGCATACAAAATATATAGACAGACATAGAGGCAATTTAACATTCCAGAAATCAGTTAAATTTAGCCTCCCCATAAAGTGTTACCTAAATTTCCTACTTGACAAATGCAACTGTCTTTCGGGTTGCAAAGGTCAACAATAGTAGTTTATAGTAGTTTACCACCATTGGTTGATGAGTACTGTTTTTAATTGAGTGTTGTTCTATATGTCTATATTTTTACTTAATTGTATTTTTAAATTGTTTTCATTTTATGTTCTGTTTTTAGACACTATATGCAGTGTGTAAGCCGTTCAGAGTCCCTTCAGGGAGATGGTGGCGGGGAAAAAGAATAAAGTTATTATAAATTTATTGCAGTACTGGATATAATCAAATGTAACTTGTAAGGTTCTGATTTACAGTCTAAATCTGTCAAGTGAATTTCCATAACCTTCCTCTTCTTTCCACCTCCAAATCTGTTCCATGCTAATTCTGTGAGGACTTTATATTTTTCTCCACATTTAGCAAAATGGAATTGTCAATGGATGAATGTGTTACAGAAACATATATAGTGTATTGGTGCAATTTTTTGAGCAGAAAACATCACAAATCCAGAAATGTATGAATTTCAGACTGCGAGTTGCCTCCACTCCATCTTGGGAATTTCATAGTATTTTCTTAGAGAAGGAGTAGTTTGCCATTTTTTCCTCCTCTGAAATATAGCCTACAGTATTTGGTATTAATTGGTAGTCTCCCATCCAAGTACTATCCTGAGATGATTCTTCTTAGCTTCCAAGATTTACAGGTCCCTAATCAACACACTGGTTACTACAGCAAATGAATTATTCTCCTAATCAGATCTTTTAGCTAGTGCTGTATTCTCTCAACTGTGACTTTAATGGTTAACCAGACTGTGCAAATCAAAATCAAAAATCCAGATAACAAAAGAAAAAAATACAAGTCAATTTTCATTCAAAATATATAACTACAATAAATCTGAACAATAAATCTGCCAAAAGGCTCAACCATAATAAATCTGTCACAAGCTTCCTGCCTCATAGGGGATAATTACCAAACAATGATGGCTCACAGAACACATACTTGAAACTTTTGATTCAGATGGGGAGTCAGTCCTTCTGACCTTCAGGTGAAAATGAGGCCTTGGTTTTTTCTGCTCGCTGAAAACAAAACTTTATTGACATAGTAGGCAAACAATCCTATAACTAGCCAGCCAGTTCTTGCTGAATACTTGCTTAAGCCAGTATTTGGAGAAGAAAGTCACTTCCTATGCTAATCAGAAGCATCCAGTCCAGATAATCAATTTAGCAGTGGCAATAAAATGATAGAAAGGTTGAGTATCACTTATCCATAATTTAAAAATAAAAAATTCAATATTAAAAATTGTCCACATTTTTTTCATATCAGGAACAACTTGAAAAACTGCAAGTCATTTCTAGTATGAGAGAATTAGTCATTGCCCAGGGGACGCCCAGATCATTTCGATGTTATACCCTCCCTGTGGGAGTCTTCTCTCATGTCCCTGTACAGGGAGGTGGTGCTGATAGAGGGAGCTCATCTGTGCTCTCCCCAGATTCGAACCTCTGACCTGTTAGTCTTCAGTCCTGCTGGCACCACCATTTAACCCATTGCGCCCCCGGGGGCTCTTATTGTCCTTGTGGGTAGCTGAGAGAATGGAATCTTTGCTTTGTGATGGTTCAATATATACAAATATTGCTTCATGCACAACATTATTAAAATATTTTGTATACAATTTCAATCAGGCGATATGTATCAGGTGTATATGAAAACTAAATTAATTTAGACACAAATTCAATCTCCCAGATATCCTATTATGTATATGCAAGTAATCTATAATACAAAAAATCTCAAATATGAAACACAAACACTGTACCAAAAGATTTTTGAGCAATGTGTTCAGTGATATATGGCAATACAAAATATTTTTCTCCTTAAGGAGAAAAGCAACACGTCTCTCTGGCATTACTTTGTGAATGAAGATTCTTAGGAAGGACTCATCCCACGCTTTCTACAAGCGTGTTGATGACTAAGGAGGTTGGATGTGTCCTTCAAGCCCATGCAATGGTGGAGTGCAGCGTGCACAGAACTGGCCTCACCCTTTAAACCAAAGGTTCATCTGCCAGGGCCTAGCACTTAGGACGGTGGCCGAGGTCCTCAGGTCGTAGGTTTGATTTGAGTTTCCTTCTCTAAATGGTTGACCTTACAGGGTTAGATGAGCACCATCTGCCTGGGTTTGAAATTAAAGTTTTCCTTCTCTTAGGATGGTTGCCAAAAGGCTAGAGAGCCCATCCTACCCATTGAAGCTCTTTGTCAGACCCTTTGGTTGTGACCTGTCTGGCATGGGAGGCCCTACCGGTGGCTATGCCACCACCAGCATAGCTCACAACTTCATTAGGGTACGCAAGCCTCTGCCCCGTGATAAGGGGGCGCCAATGGAGAGGAACATGACATCTAAGTAAAAAACTCATGGGACAGACAGTTGACCATTATTTAAACACAGGCAAAGAAGAGGTATGCTTCCACCTCCAAGAAATAGTTTAATTTGAAGGCCTATGTTCTCTAATACACACACTTGGGGTTCCCATAACAAATGGGTGGAGTTCAAGATACATGGCTAGGAGACTCTCGAACCCCCACTAAGAATACAATGCCAGGGATAGTATATATTAGTCACCTCTGCCTAATATAAGGACTGGCACTAGGTTAACACAAGTTCAAAAGGAAGAGACTCTATGGCTCATTTAAACATAGTTCCCTTCTCCAACCTTCTTTTCATCAAGCTAAACTTGTCCAACTCTCTAAACTATTCTTCATGGATCTTGGCATCCAGACTTTTTGTCAATTTGACTGGTCTCCTCTGGACACATTACAGCTTGCCAATATCCTTTTTGAATTGTGATGTCCAGAACTGGAAACAGGATTTCAGGTGAAGTCTTACCAAGAGCAGTGTATTCCTTCAGTCTAGACCAGTGGTTCTCATCCTTCTGAATGCCCCGGCCCCTTAATATAGTTCTGCATGCTATGGTGATCCTCAACAATGAAATTATTTTGTTACCACTTCATAACTGTAATTTTGCTACTGTCATGAATCATAATGTGAGATGCAGGATGTATCACTGGACCAAAATTAGCACAAATACCCGATACGCCCAAATTTGAATACTGGTAGGGTTGGCGGGGGGATTGATTTTGTCATTTGGGAGTTGTAGTTGCTGGGATTTATAGTTAACCTACAATCAAAGAGCATTCTGAACTCCAGCAATGATGGAATTAAACCAAATTTGGCACACTGAACTCCCATGACCAACAAAAAATACTGGAAGGGTTCCGTCGGTATTGATCTTGAGTTTTAGAGTTGTAGTTCACCTATATCTAGAGAAAATTGTGGTCTCAAACAATGATGGATCTAGATTAATTTTGGCATGGAGACTCAATATGCCCAGTGGAGTTTGGGGGAAACAGACCTTGTCATTTGAGAGTTGTAATTACTGGGATTTATAGTTCATCTACAATCAAAAAGCATTCTGAACCCCAAAATGACAGAATTGGTCCAAATTTGCCACACACACAAAACCCATGGCCAACAGAAAATACTGTGTTTTCTTATGGTATTTGGTGACCCTTCTGACACCCCTTTGCAACCCCGGTCTCAACACTATATTCTAGGCATGAGAAAAAAGTTATGAAAATCAAAAGAAATCGTAAGTGATTCGTATGTAATGGGACTTTCTAGTTTATACGCATCACGGCAGCTAACCAGGAAGTAGACTTTCTTTTTACGGTCCTTGAGGCCAACAATTTGCGTTATGATCGTAATAAATTCTTAATTATTGTACTACGTACTCACTTCTCCCTGTCGTCTCCCCTCATTTCCTTCCCGCCTTCATTCATCTTCTTCTTTTTCCCGCATTTCTATGGGGAACTGGAAGTGACGCTGCTGCTAGGCAATGCATTCTGGAAAGTGTAGTCCTCCACGCTTCTCCCCCCCCTTCTCTTCCCCGTTGCTCTGCCTTGCCCCATCGCAGGGGCCAACGTCTCACACACACGCGCGCTTCTCCTCCGCTCTCTTCCATGCTTCTCTGCCCCTCCTCTTTCCTGCTGGCTTCTCCCCCCTCCTTCTCTTCCCCGTTGCTTTGCCTTGCCCCATCGCACGGGGCCAACTTCAGCCCTCCAGGTAGGTGTTTTGGACTTCAACTCCCACCATTCCTCACAGCCTCAGGCCTCTTCCTTTTCCTCTCAGCCTGGGCAAACTTGGGCCCTCGCTCCTCAGGATCGGGGTGAGAGAGAGCAGCGAGGAGTGAGGGGGGGCTCCTCCTTTTTTTGCTGCTTCCAAGAATAGAATACCCCCCCCTCCCTCCCTCCCTCCTTCCCTCCTTCCTATTTGGAGAGTCCCATCTAGAATTCAGTGTGATTTATTCAAGTTTTGGCCTACAACTCCCAGAAATCCCAGCCAATTTACCAGCTGTTAGGATTTCTGGGAGTTGTAGGCCAAAACCATCTGAATGCGCATGCTCTGGCATACGAACTTGTAATGAACGCTGGGAATATCCCTGCAAAGACGATAGCACACAGCGACTCGGTCCTACAAGATTTATTTCCGGGTATCATAACCTGTGAAGCCAGATCTGCTTCACCAGAAACAAACACAGCTTATATACAGTCCCGCCTCCAACATCTGTCCATCATCCCAAAGACCCAACCCCTAGCATGCAATGCTTAGCAGAGGTTGCATCATCTCCCCTTTGACCCAGTATCCCAATGTCCAGTGGATATTTCTTCATATTCTTCCTGAGTCAGCATGTCACCAGTCATTGCCATTCATGTTGGTGTGGTGTGGCCCAAGGCCCATTCTCTGCACTGCACATGCCTCCAAGGTCACACCTGTTTGGGATTATCCCTGTTGGAAGGGTCTAAGATCAGAGCACTCTTTGCTCTAATTGACAGATCCTTACAAAATACCCTCTTCCCTCCCCCCTGGGAGAAAGAGGATCTGAAAATACCACTTAACTCTACTATCCAAACCCTACTCTTAATACTAAACAAAACAAATGCTCAGCTTGTTCAAGGCTAAATCCTTTCTCTTACTACCAAAACCTAAAACAACCCCATCCCTTCACTGCCATGGCAAAAGGGATTAACCTACAGAATCACACTTCCCATGCAACATTTATCATACAAATCCCAACATTCTAGTGCACAGGGACAAATCAACTGCACATCCGTTACCACACGACCAAGACTCCAAGCCTCATAACTCCCCGAAACCTTCCACTGCCAAACGCAGGAGGCACCAGGGACAGAACTACACCTCTAACCAAGCCACTCCCCGGGGAACCTAAAGCGACCATACAACTTCACTGGCAAACAACCTAAACCATCCTTTCACAAAACCAAAAACCTCTAACAAACTACACCCTTACATGCGACACAGGATCAACTCAACTGTGCCCAACAAATACACAAAAGAATCCCACTATCCTTACTGCCCTGGCAGAAGGCACTTGGGAGAACTACAACTTTCACCACTGCATAAGCAGGAGGTCTACAATTCATAATCAACAAGCAATACAAGGGCTACTAACTACCCTGTAACTTAACTCCTCTTGGCTCCTAGCCATGAAACCCAAGAAAACCATAAACTACTAACACCCTCAAAAGCCCATGACGCAGGGACAAAACACTTCCAGAAACAACCTTTAACTATTCAGCAAGTACACAGGATTACTCAACTGTGTCAAGTACTCTTATAACCGAAATCAATACCCTTGCCACCTTAGCAAAAGGCACACATCAATCTTTCATGCGATCAAACACACAATCCTAGCACTTTATTACTCTGACCAAACTATAACACCCCCTCACATGGGGAAAAGCACCTAGGAAAACTACAATTCCCCACTCTAGCTCATCCTAACTATCGCATGGAAAATTAACCACCCCAACTAAGCGATGCACACACACACCCTTAGACCAACATAATCTTCACCCAGGCACAACCATCTGGGTCCAGTTAACCCCTCCTCTCAAGGAAGGCAACACAAACTTCCACTCTGATTCTAAAATCTATCCTCCCAAAAAGAACTCCAACACTTGAACGCAGGCATGTCCATCTGCGCATAAACAACACATCCCTTCTCCTGGCCAATTCAACAGGAGATAATACTATAACCAAACCTACTCCAAAACCTATCCTCCACCTAAAACAACTTTCCTACTGCAATTAACTTCATTGCAGGTCCCAACCAAGGCTGTATCTATTCTTCCAAACACTGGGAACAGAACCCCTAACACATCAGCAGAATATACCTTCGAAGTATCATCCCCACCTAGCATTTCTAACAATGGATGCAAGTCTAAACATTCCCCAATCAACATGAATAATACTTTAAGCATCATATCACCGTATCTATCCTTCCAGGGTCAATTTTACCATAAAATCATCTGATCACAATGCTTAGAGCAATACATTTAAGTAACACCTCTTCCACATATTAAAACCATCTCAGTCTCAACCCTTTTTGGACATTTTCCCTCACATAACAACCTCTTTAACAACAAGCATAACACAATCCAGTCTTCACCCTTTCCCAAAGTCACAAATATATTACTGGCTACTGGAACACTGGCCCATAGTTCATTTCCAAGGCTCGCCTTGTTCCAAAGTTCGTCTTCCGACGTAGCAAAGATTTGCGCCCACAATTCAGCCACTTTCTTCGGAGGATCTTGCTCAGGCCCAAACCAATTCCCTCCCCGAGGGACCAAGTAATAACCTAGTGCCGTCTCCGAGGTTTTCTCAAAACAAGATCAGCGGCACCATCTCCAACCCAACAGCTCTTCTTGAATCCAGGATCTGCCGCTGGAAATCTTTGATCAGGACAGGATCGCTAACCCCATCTCCACAGGCAAAGACTCCAACAACGGGGAACTCCCAGTATCTCCCTCCAGGGTACATCTGACGACTGCCACCCGGTCGCTCCAGCCACCATGGATCTCGCATTGGACTGCTCGCACTGGACCTCGCCAACTGCTCCACTTAGCAACTCCACAGCTCCATTACTCCCGGCTGCCACCGGCTCCTTCAGAGGAATATCGGCTCGCTGACACTTGACTGGCACCTCCACCGCATTCCATGGCTCTCCTTCCTCAGACAAGGCCAAAACAGCGACACTCTCCTCAGCAGTCTTGGATCCCGGTAAGAAAGAGTTGTGGCTCAGTTCTTTCAAAACATCACCGGCCTCTTCTACTTGGCATGCTGCTCACCTCTCTCCTGGACCTTCAACTCACAAAGGGCCTCACCACATTCCAGGGGCTCGCTTACTTCCAGGGAGGAAACAACTTGGCTTATTCCCATAGCAATGGGAACAGGTTTCACTTCCCTCTTCTCTTCAACACCTCTGGGAAACCAGCCATGAAGGATTCCAGCCCACACAAAAGCAACGGCCAAGGGAAACATCTGGTTGCTCTCCTCGCGCAGGTCATCAAAGCACTGAGAGCCTCTGTAATTGTAGAAGCCTCTTGCTTCCCTTCCCCTCACCAGCACGTTCGCTCTTCAAGGCAATAAGCATTCCCGGCTTATCTGGTTTCTGCATTCTCTCCTTCGCAACTTGCTCTCCTTTATCTTTTTAAGGGTTGCAAAACTTTCTTCACTTTGCAGTCCTCTGCAGTTTCTCTCTCAGGAGGCTTGGCTTCCAGCTCAGCAGGGCACTTTCCAGTATCTTCGGCCGCCCACTCAAACTTCTTTGGTAAAGCAGCTTCTGCAACTGGTTTAAGCCCACACACGCTCCATGCCTCTGGCTGGACTTCCACCTCCTCTGGAGCATCCTCAAAACGGCCTTCTCCTTCGTCTGGGAGACTTGCAAACATCCTTTGGAGCCTATCGACTCTCCTTTGTAAGACTTCCATTTCCTTTTCCAGCACTCCCACATCATGCCGTCCACAATGAAGAGCTTTCCTCAATACTTGCAGCCTCAACCAAACTCGCTGCATTTCCCGGACCACCTCATCTCTGGTCCACACAGAAAACTGAGCTCTCTCCTGCCCAGTCTCTACAGCCTTCATCCCATCCTTCGATTCAGGCTTTGCGGTCCCTCTGCCGCACTCCACCAGGTCCTTCCAAACTGGCCCATCCTTTGGCTCAGTCACCCTGGCCGGCCCCTCTTGGGCCCTCGGGAACCCACCTGAACTGAAGCACTTCCAACCGCTTCTATTGGTCCCTCCTCAGCACGTCGACAATCAACCTGAGAGGATGCACTTCCTCCCGCTTGTCTGGGCGCATCATCTTGGGCATTCCCAACTTCACTCTCCTTCCAGGAAGGCTGGGACTTCTTCCTATCCTTCCCATACAGTCCGCAGAGTTCGTAGGCAGTAATCTCACCCGTCTTCCATCTCCACACGGGAAAACCACTCCTACCTCCACAGGACCGTCTTCATCCGCGTCGCTGTCCCAGAACTCCTCGGGACTCACCCATTCCACCTCCATCAAGGGTTTTGACATTGTGGATGGCATCCCCAAACGAAACAGGACAAGCCCTCAGCAGATTTCTCCACCATAGGCTTTCAGAGATCTGGCTTTCTGTAATGAACGCTGGGAATATCCCTGCAAAGACGATAGCACACAGCGACTCGGTCCTACAAGATTTATTTCCGGGTATCATAACCTGTGAAGCCAGATCTGCTTCACCAGAAACAAACACAGCTTATATACAGTCCCCGCCTCCAACATCTGTCCATCATCCCAAAGACCCAACCCCCCTAGCATGCAATGCTTAGCAGAGGTTGCATCATCTCCCTTTGACCCAGTATCCCAATGTCCAGTGGATATTTCTTCATATTCTTCCTGAGTCAGCATGTCACCAGTCATTGCCATTCATGTTGGTGTGGTGTGGCCCAAGGCCCATTCTCTGCACTGCACATGCCTCCAAGGTCACACCTGTTTGGGATTATCCCTGTTGGAAGGGTCTAAGATCAGAGCACTCTTTGCTCTAATTGACAGATCCTTACACGAACTACTAACGAATTTTGTTAGTAATTAAGTTACATTTTAGAAATTTTTGGAAAAATTTTTGTAAGTCTTTCTTTTACTAATCAAAAAAATCCCCCCCAATTAGATTTCCACTTTCCGATTTCCTATTTTTGGGTTCTAAACCATGCCTACTATATTCCTATTGATGCAAATAGAATCACAGTGGCCCTTTTAGCTGCTACATCACACTTATCATCAGCTTATGGTCAACTAAGGGCCTTTCCAGATATGCCCTATATCCCAGGATCTGATAATAGGTTTTCTGCTTTAAACTGGATTATTTGAGTCTGCACTCCCAGATAATCTGGGATAAACAGAAAACCTGGAATCAAATCCTGGGATATAGGTCCTGTCTGGAAGCACCCTAAGTCACCTAGATCCCTTTGTCCATGTTGTTTGTCCATGTTATTTATCACATTCACACCATCTTTCCTGGGACAGTTCTTCAAATAGGCATTCTTGTGTTCTTCCTCTGTACTTTTCACTAGTCCTCAGGATATTGGAACATCTTTCAGTAATTCTTATTTAAAAATGACTATGTAAAGTGACATCTCAGTGTGCAATCCAAGTACGATACACACACACACACACAATATAGTGTAAAGTGCCAAGAACAATGGGTACCACTATCACTACCGTCCCTGTGGGAATACATTTCCGGCAAAGATTCACAGTGAATTTAAAGACTCATTAGTACATAATCTACTTTTCCCTTCCAGCCAAGATACAGGGGAAAAAATTCTAAAGGAAGCGAGGTGAGAAATGAAAATAATGCATTTTCTCACCTCATTTTCCTGAAGATATATTTAGAACCAGAAAGTGGAAACGCTTCATCACATTGAAGAGCAGATGCTTTCAGAAACAATTCAACTGAATCCCATAAGGCATTTTGCATTGTCACTTGCTCTACCAGATAGGATGAGAAATCCACAGTGGACTTGAACCAGCACATTAGAAATTCACTGGGTATTCATAGAAGACCTTTAGCTTAATAAGTCAAATGGAAGAGACAAGGATAACTGGCCAAACCACAATCATATGAAGTTTTGCTTTCTATAATACTGGAATTTTCTTCAGGCCCACCTTTATCAGTCAGCAGATTATTTAAAAAGTAAAATTTCTGCATGAAAATATGTACATATTCTTGACTTGATATTGTCTAAGACGCATCTCCCCACCCCCGTTTTATTAAAGTACATATTTTAATGCTCATGTTTCTATGAGATAATCACATGTTAAATTGCAACTTTCAATCTCTCTCTCTCTCTCTCTCTCTCTCTCTCTCTCTCTCTGTGGGGGGGTATGTATGTGTGTATGAATGATGTTCCTGGGGGTGTCTCTGGAGCTGCTGCCTACCTGCTTGCTCCTTTCCCCAGCTCTGAGAAGGCCTATGGCAATGCTCTGACAACTGTGGGCACGCTCGTTGTGCCACTTTCTTTCCTTACTCCATTTTCTTCACACTCTTCCCTCTTTCTTTTCTTCCTTTCCTTCATTCTTCCTTGCTTTTCCTCATACATCTTCCCTCCCTCGCTCTCTTTTTCTTACTTTCCCCCCTCTTTTTCTCCCTTCCTTTCTCTTCCCTTCTTTCTCTTTATTTCTGCCTCTCTCCTCATACCAGGCATGTAGCCAGGGGGGGCTATGGGGGCTTCAGCCCCCCGAAATTCTCAAGGTGGTCCGCGAAAAGGCCTTACTGGTACATTATTTAAACTGTTATGTTTATTTATATCATGATCTGATCACCATGCTCATTATATCCCACATTAATGGGGTTATTGGGATAACAATACAAAAGGTTTGCTAGGGTAGACCCTCTTCCACCCAGTCTCAGCCCACGAAACCAAACTCAGCCCCCCGAATCAAAATCCTAGCTACGGCCCTGCCTCATACCTTTTCATCTTCCTTTTTCTCCTTCCCTCCCTTCTTTTTCCTTCTTCCCCCATCTTTCGTTCCTCCCTTCGCCTCATATACATGTCACCAACAGTCAATCCACTTCACTCCCTGTCACATGACAGAAGGCCACCTCACCTAACCACAGCTTTTTATCATGTTTTTATCTGTTTACTGTGTTTGCTGTGTTTTTATCATGTTTTTGTGTTTTATCGCTGTAAGTCACCCTGAGCCGCTTTGGGAGTGGCGACGCATAAATGCGAATAAATAAATAAATAAGTAAATAAAATAAGTTCAAACCCTTCAAAAAAATTAATTTTGATAAAGATTGCTATGTGTACTGTTTATGCCACAGATTCACCAAGCCATGTAGGAGTTTTTGTGGTACAAACCAACATACCAACCAACAAAACCACAGGGCTTTCTCAATCTCAGCTCCAGCTCTATGGAATTTGCTGCCACCTTATATGAGAACCATGAGTAACCTGTAATCTATTTTAAATTGCCATTTGTTGTGTAATTTATCCTGTTTTACCTGTTTATGTAAGTCACCCAGAGCACTTCGGTGAAGGGCAACTAATGAAATAATAAAATGAATGAATGAATGAATGAATGAATGAATATACAGTATATTCTTTCCTTTAATAGATAGATATATGCTTTCAAGAAGGATGTGCCATTTCGGTTGGTGCACATGGACTAGCCCTACACAATACAGTACACTGAAAGCATTTTTTAATTAAAAAAACAATAAAGCCAAATAACAGCAACAGTAACACCTTTCCTAGTATTTCAATGTGGTAGTTCTGATCACAGAGGGCAATAATAATAATAATAATAATAATAATAATAACTTTATTTCTTGTGAGTCGCCCTCCACCGACACTTAATCATTTAAAAATACATCTAATTAAAAACACGGGTTCAAAGAATCACAAAGGGCCCAATCCCCAAGATTAGTCAATCCCCAAACGCCTGGCGGAAGAGCCAAGTTTTCAGCTCGGACAGAATCTGGCTGATGGCACAGAGCAGGCGGAAGTGTATTCCAGATTACAGGAGCCACCACAGAGAAAGCTCTCCGTCGGGTCTTTGTCAGCCGGAAAACCAACCACTCGGCACTTTTTACTTATGCAGCAAATTATTAGCTTTATGATACCATTAATTTTAAGTACTGAAATTATTTTTTTTCTTTACCAGTACCTTTGTCCTTATAGCTTCTCTCTTTAGATCTTATGCCTGAAAGCAGGGGTATACACACTAGGCTTGTGCATTCCGGTGAATTGCTATCAGTTTCTACTTGCCGATTAGCAGAAGCCCCCCATATCCATTTTCCAGTGCCTCCCAAAAATGGGCATGCTGCCAAATAGGCATTTTCATTCAGCATCTGGGGGAAAATGGCTTTGTTCGGCCCATTGGTGACAATGGGGAAGTTATGAGGCTCCCCTTTCCCCTGGGAACCTTTCCTTACCTTCAAGGAAGCCTGGGTGCCAGCAACTGAGTAGAGAAAGGACCCTTCTGGGGACCCTTTCCTTTTCCCCCCTCCAAGGAAGCCTGGATGTCAGCAATGGGGTTAGGAAAGCACCCTCTTCCAGCCCATTATTGGGGGGGGGGGGAATCACACAGGCTCCCCTTCCATATCCTTCATTAAGACCTGGATTTAAAAATGCATCAGAATTACCACTCTTTAGTTTCTGGATCTTTTCCCTTCTGTTTGTAAAGGAGGAGACTGGGTTTACTGCTTCTTAAAGCTGTTCTACTCTAGAGGAGAGGCTGGCGCTACACTTTCTCCTCTCCCAGCTCCAGAAGCTTTAAGGCATTTTAAGGAGGCCCAGAGAAGGAAGAGCAATGACCTGTAGCTCAGTTGAGCTATCGTTCCTGGAGTACGTGAAAAATTCCCTCACTTGTCTGTAAGGCTGCAATATCTCTTTTCTGTTTCAGTCGAATGCTTCCTTAAAGCTGTTTCTACTTTTAACTCTAGAGGAGAGGTAGGCTTCTCTTTTTGTTTGCTGGGATTACTATTATTAATTATTATTATTACCTTTCAGAAGTATTTTCTGAAGGAGAGGAAGGGAAGGAGAAAAAGGAGGTAAAAGGGTGACTCTCCATCTCCAAATCCCCAAATATGCACCCCATCCACTATCGCTCAGGTCCCTCCCCAACTCCTAGTCAGACCCACTACATAAAAAGAATCAGGAAAATAAACAAAAATTTAAAAAAGTCAACTGAGATGCTGAATAAGGGAGGAGTAGCCAAGATTGGCTCCTGCTTGCTTTTGTGTTGTACCAGAAGGGTCGTTATTGTTACAAGCTCCTAAAGTACCAAAGGAAACAGAGAAAACGAAATCTGTGCACAACCCTAGTGAATGCTAATCTGCTGTATTGCATATTATGAAAGCTGCCCTGATGTCTTTTACTCAGTTGTAACATATAGATGCAACGAATGCATGAATGGACACTTATTTTATTTATTTATTTATTTATTGTTCGTTCTTGTATTCCGCTCCTCCCAGCAGGCTCGGGGCGGATAACAATGTGAGTATATGGGCAGCATGTCACGACATGTCGACATGCGGCCCTACAATAAAACATTAAACATATAAACATAAAACACATTAAAACCACATTACGTTGTCATTACTGCTACTAATATTGCAATTATTTATAATAGTATTAATTTTGATTTCTTATATTCCTGGGTTTGTTGAAAACTTGTTAGCATATGCATGAAAAATTGAAAATGGATGTTTGTTACAGAATGCAAATAAAGTTATGCACATAATTTTATTTGCATGCTATGAATAAAGTTATCTTTATATGTTGCTATCTTTGAATGTGGCTTTTATATTTCGGTTCTACTTTCCCCATTAGAAACAGCAGATTTTAGAAGAGAAAAATGCACTTGCCTTCCAGTTTTTCTTTGTTGACGTGAAAGCAAACTCATATATGTGACTCAGGCACTATGTTCAAAATCTTAGAAGTTAGATCTGACATTTATTAGATATTCATGATTTTCCTTCACTCAGATGTTTTTAGCATCTATCATAATTTGAATATGAGTCCCTGAGGGGACTTTTAACACAGTTGTCAGAGACCAAAATGCTTTAGAGAAAATGAAACCTCTTGTGTGTTACAATAAAGCTTGGTGGCACATCTGTTTCTTTCTCAAATGGTGTGCATATTATATTCATTTTTTATCTCTAAAACAGATGGGTGGGGATACGTGGTAGATGCCTTCAAAAGAAAAAAAATCTTGCCGTGAAACTGTTTCTGAATTGTATCACTTCTTATATGTGATCACAATGTATAGTGTAGATTGTAAGTACATTGTAAGTACAGTAAATTCACACAGTAAGTACACACACACACAGAGAGAGAGAAGACTATAGGAACCTCTTCCTCAGTTCATTCCTAATTTGAATACAGATACAAGAATGGCTTTAAATTCAGAGTTCAAATAAAAATAGTGGTGTAAGCAATAATACTGGTGCATTTATATAATTCTACGCAATCCACCATATTATGTCAGTACAAGTATGTAACCCTTCATCGCATGAGCTTTAAATGGTGCTAAAAAAAGGTCTGTTTAGTGCACAAATTCCTTAATCTTTAAAATATTCACAAGATAGTTTGTGATGTAGGCATCAAATTATGCCTTTTGGAAGCCGCTCTGAGTCGGGGGTTGAGAAGAGCGGGGTAAAATGCCATAAATAAATAAATAATAAATAAATATTTTTCAGCATTGTAAGAAACACAAGAAATATGATTAGATTTCTGGATGCAATTATTACCAACCTCCACCCCCCTTACAAGGTATATTGGACAATATCTGCCTCTCTATTAAATGATTTTCTAAAGTACCACTTACTCAACCCTTCACTTAAAAGATCATTCTGTAGACTGCCAAATATATCAAAAACATGACATAAAAGCACAACTAGTAAAGAGCGACTTAATCATTTACCAATTTTGTGCATCAAAAATGCTTTAGCTAAGCAAATTGATTTTACTGAAGTTAACCTGTATCAACAAAAGCAAAAAAATATACTTTGAGATGATTTTTTATATTATTGTAAGTTTTTATAATGTGGATCCATTTAGATTTTCTAAATTAATATAAACATTAATTTTGTGTCACCATGTAAACTTATTTTATCCTAAATCTTGCACTTAATCTTATATACTACTACTACTACTACTACTAATAGATATATTACCCACCTTTCCCTGTGGTTCAAGATGGGGTATAACATCATTAAAATAAGAAATAAGACAATATTTAAACACAAACAACAAGATATACAGGGTAATATTAATAATAATACATTTTAATAATACAATTATTATAATAAACATTAAAGGTAGATAGGAGAGCCCACCAAAGATCCTGGCCTACGAGCCCACTTCAGGATATGGAAGCCATAACTGGTAGATCTCCTATATCAGGCTTTTGCTGAGAAGTCACACAAAAGATGTCAAACTACTATTGCATATAAGTAATAATGTGGCAATAGGGGGGTTTGACACTGGCAGTGGATTTTTCAGAGACAACAGCAGTTGCACATTAGCTTAAGCTTGTTATAACAATGTAGAACACACAGCAAACTCTTTGTGGGTGTCTCTTACCATGAAAGTTCTATGGTGAGACAATCCAAAATGAAAGAGGAGAATGTCAGAAGATGAGACTCCCAAGGCATAAAACACTTAAGAAGCTACTGGGGCAAAGCTGAAAACAACAATGACAAGTGCTGAGGCTAATTATTCAACTGGACCCAACCTAAAAATACATTAATCCGTTGACTTGCTCAGTGATGAAAGGAAAATCCAAATTTGCATGATACATTTCATTTAGATATTTCTTATATAGAACAATTGTCTACGTGTTGGTCAGTCCTCCTATGAAAGTCATGCTGGAGGATCCAGACATTCCCAAAGGAAAAAAAATAGATTATTTAATTGTATTTTCCCACTTTCATGGTGGTCTTACACCCCTAACACTAGAGGGCCTACTATAGATGCAACTCCTAGACTCATTCTAATGTATTATACCTTTAAGTTGAGTCTAAGAACCTCATCACAAAGGTCCATGGATTCACCATACATCATGATGAATCCATGAGCTCCCAGCAAGGAGGGCAAGGAGAACCATTGTGACTTGCTTTTGCCCCCATCCCATGGGGGGAGCGTTGAAATGCGGCTTACCCCACTGCTAGTAAGGCAACACAGGAAGACTCTTGTGTTGCCGCCACCATGACATATGCCGCTTGCTCTCCCCTTTCTAGACAGAGCCTATCCAGAAGTACCCATGTGTCATGTAATGGGCTCCTCCCTGAAAGGGAATAACAAGCACCATACAACAGGCCAAGTAGCCCATCTGAGGATGTGGTAGGAGTTGCATCTACAGTAGACTCAGAGAAGGATGGTCATTTTCCTAAATCCAAAGCATTCACTTACATTCCTATGAAATCAGTCAAAATTTATGCAACACTATCTAAGAAAAGTGCACGGCTGCAATCTTTTTATCCCTTCCCTAGAACAGAAAATCAATGTCCTCATTGCAAAAGACCATATAGATAAAGAATAGGTCTCTACACTCATCCATGGACCCACCGTCAAGACCCTACACTTAGAGGCAATCAAACTCGACCACAATTGATAGCCTATGATGATGAAAACAGAATTTGTATTTTATGTCAAGTTCAAACTTTTCTGTGCCCTTTGATTCTAGCACCATCCATGTGTGCAAGTGGTAATAAAACGGCTTTGACAAATGGACCAAAATTCCATATCTTGCTACAAACATATTTTTTCCTAATTCTAGCTGGATTGATTTTCCTTTCTGATGCTTTTCATCTGCTTGAAACTTTATAAAAAGGACTAGAATGCTCCCCTCCCCCCAAACAAAGAACTTAAAACTACAGGATATTTTTCAACACCTATGTCGCAAGACTCATTCCGAGGCAGCTCCAACAGCCAAGAAAGTATCAATATTCTTGTTTACATAGAAGCAGGTTTCCTTTGAAGTATCAGAGATCTTCATTGCAGAACAGTTGCACAAGGCAATGATATTGATTGAACAAATGCACATTGATTACCAAGGACCTTTTTTTAATGGTCCTTGAAAATATTTGCCCAGAGGGGAAAAATATGTCGCACACACCCTTGCAGAGTAGTGGCTGGAAAGCAAATGGAATTTCATGCAGCTGAAGTTTTAAAATACTGCTTCTGCAGCCACCTTGGTGTCATGACTGATTTTCATAGACTGAGAAACAAGGCTCTGAAAGTCAGCCTGACATTGGAAAACATGAGATAAGAGCACCTGCAGACTAGCCCTGGGAAACGAAAGCTACAAACCTTGGTGGGAACCACTCAGTGGGAATGTGGGTACTGTTATAGTTGCATATGTGGGAGTGTATATAAGGATGTGCATGACTGTAACCAGCCATTATTGGCTTTAACAATGTTTTGATTTTCTTTGGTAAAGTTCTGAGTAAAATCCAAGAGGTGTCTTGTGAGTTATTTCGAGCTACTGAAGTGAGCATAACACCTTAGTATATGACATTGTAACAAAATGTGTCCAAAGCAGACACTGTAAATTCTGGGCATTTTATAACTCTGTACTCGGAGCATAATGTCAGAAACAATAATTAGACACTATATCATTACAGAGAATGTCATGAACTGTATCAATATTGTATTTCATTGTAGAATATGATGTCAAGTTAGAGGCCAAACAATTTCTATAGCCCATTCACTCTGTTTCCCTCATGGTCCACTGAATCATGTCCTCATGGTTCACAAGAATCATAATCTTCCCATAACCATTTTATCCAATGACTTCATAGGATTCCTCTTTCTTTTGCAATGTGTCTAATATTTGCTAATTTCTGTACTATTTAGCGCAGTCACTGTTGGAAAAAAAAATTGCCAGGGAATAGACAGTAACATACCAGATATCCTTGTGTATAAGGCAACCTCGTGAATAAGTCGGGGGCAGACTTTGGGGCCAAAATAATGACTTTTGATATGACCCAAGGATGATTATGCCAATGAAGCTGGTAATGGTTTATTTATTTAATATTTGCCACTTGAGACAGAGTGCATTATTAACCTATATATGTGTGTGTGTGTGTGTGTATGGCCTGTTTATTATGGAAAAATCATCTTCAAAAGTTGATTTGGATGTAGGTGGTGGTAACGCTTCGGTTCTGATAGACTTCCGAATTTTTGAGTTAGTTTTTCAAAATTGATTCGGATGTATTTCTGAAATTCGGAAGTCTTCATTAATGGTATCTGCGATTGTGCAATGCATGGAAACCTGAAGAAGGAACAGTCACAGTTTAAAATTGACTGTGTAGGTCTGCCAGGTCTCAACTGCAGTCAGATTCTGGTTGGTTTCAATAGACGACTCACCCCCCAACCCCAAGCTCAGTGTATAGGGGAATTATATGGGAGAAGACAATCTTTTAGAAAACCTGAATCCAAATCATGTAGGGCCTTAAAGGTCAAAACCAACACTTCATACTTTGTCCAGAAACTAATTGGCAGCCAGCAGGGTGACACAGTATGAGTATAATATGCTAACTCCCAGATGTTCCTGTAACCAATCTGACAGGAGATTCCAAACTTGGTACAGATGTAGCTCAGTGTACAGTGCATGACAACAGTTTTATTGAGCCTGAATTGATGTTTTATATGTGTATGTGTTTTATTTTGTTGCATTTTATATTGTGCTTCATTTATATGTTTGTTTTTAGGCACTTTGTGCCATTCTGTAAGCCGCCCGAATTCCTTCGGCTAGGATCTTTGGTTCCATATCCTGAAGTGGAAGTTTTCCTTACTATGTACAATCCTGTTATTTTGATTGAAGTGGTGAAAAAAACCTGAGGGAATAAATACAGATTTGCACATTACATCCTAGCATTAGTTAGTGTGCCTTGCATTCTTAATCTCTTGTCTTGGTTCATTGATTCAATTATACATGTCACTTTGTCTCCACTGGGAATCCAAAAGCTATGGCCCCATGTATATTTGGAAACACAGCTGTTACTTTAAAAAATGTGAGTGTGTGTATGTAAAGATAGCACTGTAATATGCAAAAGCAGTTTCTAGCTTGTCCCTTCCAGCTCCCTGCATTGGAGCTATGATGGTAGACCCTATACCTTCAAGTTGCTCATTCATATGCGTATTGTGTCAACATCTCAGAGATATTCAGATTAAGACCTGATTTGCTTTGGAGAACATCACTCTTTTGCAAATATATCCAGAATTTTTCTAAAGCAGTTTGCATTTGTTGCCTTTAAGATGTATTAGGTGCCATTGCTAGAGATGTTAAAATTACTGACGCTAGCATTGACTTTGTTGGGGGATGTAAATTGCTATTAGATGTACTGTTAAGATGTGGTGTTATTTGCATTTGGGGATTGTTTTTACAATAGTGTTAAGTGTGAGAGTGTTGTAGCCATTGGGGGGGGGGGGCTTGCTAGAGTAGCATAGAAGAAAAGTTTTAGACGTAGGTTTTAGGGTTAGGTATTGGGGTGGGCCCCATTTCGTACAAGGGATATGGGCCGGGTCCCCGAGAAGGGGGGAGGAGCTATTTGTCAGATGCCAGCAAGCTCCGTGCAGTCTGGCACAGACCTTGAGGCCCTGCCAGCAAGATAAGCCCAGGTGGCAGGCCTGGGAACAGGCCTCTGTTTAGAAAACTGCTGTGAGCCTGGGAAAGGGGGGTTGGCCTCATGTTCCCGCCAAAAGTGAGGGGGCGTTGGTTCTGAAGCTTGAGTGACAGGGGAGTGTGATTTCTATATAACCTGTGTTTGGTCACTGTGTAAGCAACTTTTGGCATCAAAGTCTTGATGTCCCTTCAATAAAGCAATGGTTGCATTTACCAAGTGTCTCTTTGCGTGATGTTCCGGAGCGATGAATGTTGAGCCCTGACATCAAAGTATTGTACATTAACTCCTATTACACAAAAACCAACCCGTTCTCTGAATAGGATGACTTGGAGTCCATTGAGTATACCGGTGATCTCAGACCCGTGCTCTCCAAGACCTCTTGCCCTTCAGGCGGGCATGCAAGACGTTTCTTTTTCAGCAGGCCTTTGGCCTTTAGGCGCTGCTAGTGCATAGCCCGCTGATACTGTTATATACTGCATTATGTTGTAGACGTAGTTCCAGAAAGACCAAATGAATTCCTCCAAACAGTATCCAGGCTTTCCCACAATTAGTCATCCACAATCCCTCAGCATCTACTGTGAAGAATAGGATGCCTATAATGCCTCTCCGGATAAATCTTGGCAAGAAAACACCATTATAGGTTTCTCTTAGAGTCACCCTAAACTGGAATTTACTTGAAGGCACACCACTACCACCAAAACAACATAATTCACAATAATTTATTTCCTAGAGTCTTTTAACTTAAACCACCTTTGCTGCAAAGTTTTCATGAAAAAGTATGTGTGTCATATAATTATCCTCACTTAATAACTTCTATCAAATCATTGTTTTCTTCCCATTTTAAATTAGCACTATAATTGTAACAGGAAAATGCTTTCAAAACACACTAAAATCATAACTCTGAAGTTATAGACACTGTTCCCCTCTTTTCATCCTGCTTTAAAGAGGCTGTTAAACTTTAAACACTTCCAGCTCTTGTCTTGGGTGCTTTATTACACTTATTAATGATTGTTTCTTAACAGATAACATGGAGAAATCTTTATTACATGTCAGTACAAAAGAGCTAGAGACAAACACAATGTTCTTGCCTAGCTCACTGACTCTCGGTCTGACAGCCTCTACATTACAACTGCATACCTGAAGACATTAACTGCACACAGATATAATTAGACAGGAGGGAAGTTACCTACAACCCCAAGCAAACAGCTATCTCTACTTCTTGGAAGCAAAGAGAGTCTCAGAAAAAACTCTAGCATTCTTTTCTTTTCATTAAATTACCACTTCTACTTTCATTCGAAGATAACCTGTGATAAAGACCTTGGTGATGTCAGTCATCACATTAGAATTGTCTACATAGGATTGGGTATCTCCAATAATATCCTTTTGAAAACCTTCAATCAAGGAGAATGAGACCTCTAATCAGATGTTTCTTTGTTCAGAGATGGGTGGAAATGATCATACCTTGGTGAAGAGTTTGCATAAGATGCATTTACAGGCAAAATACCTACATAAATGGTGAAAACCTAGAAGCCATCCACTGGGCAATACAATATGACAATATCTGTGTAAAGAGTAATTGGGATGGCCTGCCAGACTGAAGAAGGAAGAGATTGTGAAAGAAATATGACCATCGTAAAAAGCTGGGCATGGTTCTCATTCTTGATCAGATGTCCACCACATATTGCATTTAAGTACACCACATGTATATCTTCCTTCCCTGGTGGGATGTGGAAACAATTGTCCCTGTTAAAAGCCAAATAGTGGCTGTCCATTTGTTCTTATGTATTTTTGCACATACATGGCTATGGCTTTTATATGAACTGCATTCTAGAGAACCCTGGAGTTACCTAGAAACTGATCAATGGGCCTTATTTATTTATTTATTTATTATTTGGTCTTGTATGCCGCCACTCCCCGAGGGCTCGGAGTGGCTCACAGTCCATATAAAAACATAAGACAGAGTAAAACATCCAATTAAACTAAAAGAAAATTACAATTTCAACAGTCAATGAGAAAAATCAGTAATTAGTAGTAGGTTTCCTTCAAGGACATTATTCCTTGGTTGACAAGTCAGGGTAATATGTATTCCCTGAAGACCAAATGTTTGAACAGTGCTATGAGCAGCATGAGACATCAGATAAAGTATCCCTATTATGGAACCTGCTGATGAGAGAAAAAACATCATTCCCTTTGCAATCAATTAATCGGTTTAATCTATTAGATCCCCCGCGCGTAATGCTATTTCATTCATCATGACATAGTTTTGACAGGACATTGTCTTTAGGGATAGACCATGTCATCCAGTTTGCAAGCTGATGTTATCTCATATTTGCACTGGTAGGTTTGTTGCCATTGTTATCTATATTCTATGTATCAATCTGGATTGGGCATATGAGAAAAGGTCAGATCTTGAAAGTAAGTACTTTTAACTAGGTCACACTCAAGAGTCTGGAGTACAACATTAAGAAATTTAGATCCCATGATTATAAGGAGAAGAATATCACACAGTATAAATGCTGCCTTGAGCTGAATGAAGATGAAATAAGCAATGGGAAAAGCATGAAATAGGAAGAAGCCCAGATTGTGCTTCTGAGTCTAGGATCTGAAGGCACTGCAGAGAGGGACAATTCATCATAAAGGCAAGGCCTGAGAAAGGGTACCAAGAGTGCAAAACATTATCTGGCAGTACCAACAGTGTGTGCCCGATTTATTTATCTATACTTACCATACCCTGAAACTATTTCAATAAGAGGATTCAACACTAAGTTTCTCAGGCCTTTCTTCATCCAGAAACTCCAGGAATTGTGGAGCTGACTGCAGGATTTTGGTGAGGCAAACATGACTTTAAGAGGAAAATGCAACTTCTGAAGACCAGGGTTCAAATTTTTGTTCAGCCATGGGTGATCCTTGGACAAAACATACTCTCTCAGCCTGAGAAAGGAAATAGCAAGCTATCTGAACAAATCTTGCCAAGAAAACCCCAATGATAGGATTGATTCAGTGTCACCATAAGTGGCTCGAACAACTTATAGAGCAAACTATTTCACTATATTAAATTATTTCAGGGTCACAGAGGTTAAACTGCTAAGCTTAAACTTGCTGTCCAAAAAGTCAGCTGTTCGAATCCAGGGAGCAGGGTGAGCTCCTGCTGTTAGCCCCAGCTTCTGCCAACCTAGCAGTTTGAAAACATGCAAATGTCAGTGGATCAATAGGTATTGCTCTGGTGGGAAGGTAACGGCGCGCCATGCAGTCATGCTGGCCACATGACCTTGGAGTTGTCTACAGGCAATGCTGGCTTTTCAGCTTAGAAAGTGAGATGAGCACCAACCCCCAGAATCAGACACGACTAGACTTATTGTCAGGGGAAAACCTTTACCTTTATTTATTCCAGTCTATTAGTAATTCCAAATTGTCTCCAAGCTAAGCAATTTACAACTTTGTCAAAGGAAGCAATTCATTAGAAGAATGATGAATGAATGAAAAAGACCTGTCTTTGACTTATAGGTTAAATACTGTTTGTTGTTCAAAAAGGGGGTTTTGCAAAATATAAAATCGCAGCAAAAAAGCAGTTCAAAACAGTTTACAGCAAATGTGGCTTATGAGGACTCAAACTGGAAATAAAACATCTGAGCAAGCATGCCATGTTATCAAAGCATTTCTACTTTATTGTAGAAAAGCAACACAAAGGCAGTAACACACGTGCTACAGCATGTTTAACAAGTTAGAACAGGAGAACACGTACCATGAGGCACACAAAATGGAGGCACAGCAGAAAAACTACAGCATCTATTAACTCCTCCCTTCTTCATCGCTGTGATTGGATGAGAGTGAGCAAGGAGTGGAAAGGGTGGAAAGAACACAACAGTCCCTGGGACATTTCCTCTGGGCTTACGCCAACCGGGAGCAATCTAATTGGGTAGATCTCCTCCCTTTCGCCGAGGTAGCATTCAATGGGGCCGTCCACTCTGCAACAGGCATGTCTCCATTCGAAGCAGTGTACGGGAGGCCGGTAGTGCCCTTGCCCAGACTTGCGGAGCTGGAGGGAAGCGAAGGGGTACACCTTCTGTCAGGGCTGGGAGACTTGAGCTTGGGAGAAGTTCAGGTTCCCAGCCTGCCATGAGATTGCACCGACCTTTGCCCCAGTTCTTTGGTGACCTTGGCTCCAGTTGCATAGAGACTGTGCTAAGTCAGATGGGAGTGATGTAACTTCCAGGTGTGTGTGGGGCTGCGGAGGGAAGTGAGGTAAACTCCTCCGAGCCTGGACATTGGACAATTGGACTCATAACGCTGATTCATGGACCTATGAGGTCACATCCCTCGGACTGTGGGATATGCTGACTCACCCGGATATGGTGCAACCCTGCTTGGACATTGCATGGGCAATGGGAGGGGCTCAGGGTATATAAGGTGTGTTTGGGTGGCGGGCGGTGCTTTTGCTTCACATGTGTCGTACCTGCAATAAAATCGTGTTGGACCGTGCTTCAATCTACGCGTGATCCTTACCGAGTGTTGGAGAGTCGTTACAGAAGCAAAAGCCCCTTTTCAACTATCCCAGCAATGGAGAGGTTGGCTTGGAAAGAAGAAGAATATATTGATAGATGGGATTCGGCTCCTGAAGAAGTCCGGCGAACTATGGAGTGGGATTGGACCACCCTTGACCAAGTGGGGTTCCCGGATGAGCACCAAGAGATGATGGCGTCGGGAGGTGCGGTTGCCCAGGAGGATGAGCTTCGAGAAGCGGAGCGACTGTGGGAAGCTCAGGTGAGCTCGGCGATGGCCCGTCGAAGGAGGGAGCAATACGGCTCCAGTCAGGCGGAGATCCGGAGGGCCGGAGGGATCGGAGAAGCTGTTCCGAAGGACTGGTCAGCTCGGGCGGATCCAGAAGTGCGTGGGACCAGGAGACTGTGCCGAAGGACAGGCCAGTTCAGGTGGACCTGGCGGAGTGTGGTAGTGAGACCACAGAACCTGCATCACTGTCAGAATTGGAAGTGATGAAATGTAAGTTGGAGGCCATGGAACAGACCATGAGGAGGATGTCTCGAGCCATGTCCCGAAGAGAGCCGATAGAGTCAGTATGGAGTGCTCCGGGAGGAGGAGACTTCACTTATTATTCATGGATGGATGGCGGAACGTCAGCTGAGCGTCCTAGATCTCCTTCGGGAGTGAGGACCGTAGGTGGCCATCCAGAAGGAAGTCCGGTTCCGGTGAGGCGCCCTATGCAACAGGCTGGAATGGGAAGAGGTGTTACAAGGCTCGAGGTCCCTCAAGGGAGGGAGTGCTGTCCCAGGAGTTCGGGGCCCGTATGAAGAAGGAACCATTACGGGTTGAGTTTGAAGGTGAAGCCTGCAAGGTAGCCTTTTTTGCTGCTGCGGTGCAAGATCATATGGAGGACTACGGTCACCTTTATCCCAGCGACAGCAGCCGAGTGCGGGCCATCGGAGCGGTGTTCAAAGGAAGGGCAGCTGAATGGTATGTCCAATGCCATGACCGTCGGGACCCGTGTTTGAGATCCGTGAGAGCTTTTCTGCAGGCGATCAGAAATCGGTTTCGGGATCCGTTGGAGAATTAAGGCGAAGGAAGCGCTGCGCTGCCTGGCCCAGGGATCCCGGTCCGTCACCGAGTATGCAGAAGAATTTATGGGATTGGCTGGAAAAGTTGCAGAATGGTCTCAAGCTACCCTACTTGAGTTGTTTAAGGACGGCCTGCGGAAGGAGATCCTCGAGTGGTGTCTGCATCGGGATGATCCTGGCGATGTCGATGGTTGGATCCAGTTGGCCGGCAGCGTAGAGGGAATCCTAGCCCAGGTGCAGCGGCGTCGTTTCCAGTCTGCGAGGTCCAGGGGATCCGGTCGTGGTGTAGCTGAGGGGCGATTCCGAGGAGGAGAGCCTAGACGTGGCAGTGACAACCGATCCAGTACTACGAGAAGGCCAACGATGGGACGAGGCCTTTGTTTTATTTGTTCCCAGCCCGGTCATTTTGCGTCCCAGTGCCGGCAAAGGCAGGTGCTGGAGCCAGTGAAGGTGGCCTCCGCTAAAGCAGCTTGTGTGGACAATGATGATAAAAAGAGTGTTGGGGTGAGCTCTAGTATACAATGCACCTTGGGATTGTTTAAAGGGGATGAGATTGTGGAAAAGAAAGCTTTAGTGGACTGCGGATGTTCTGAGAACATTATGTCCCCGGAGTTGATAGGGGATTTGGGTGGGGGGACAAAGCCCTTGGAAACGCCCATAACCTTTACTCAATTGGATGGGTCCTTTATTGAGGGTGGGCCGTTCTCTGTGGGGACTAAAGATTTAAAAGGTCGGGTAGGACCCTGGGGGGGATATTGACTTTGTGGTGGCCCCCATTAAAGGACATGAGGTGGTGTTGGGGTTGCCATGGCTAGAGCAGGCAAACCCCAAGATCGATTGGAAAACAGGGGTTGTACAGTGTGCTCCTAATGAAGGGGGGAGGTTAGAAGTGAAGTGCAAGGGGTGCCTGTCGAGTATTGGGATTATGCAGATGTGTTTAACCCGATTCTGGCTCAGAGCCTCCCCCCCCCCCCCGCAATGTACAGTGTAGTATAGAGGTTAAGGAAGGGGCTGTCTTGCCTAAACCAAAGATCTATGCCATGACTGTGAAGGAGAAGGAGGCTTTGGGAGCAAATAGATGAGTATTTAAACAAGGGGTTTATTCGGAGGTCTGAGTCTCCCATTGCGGCACCAGTTTTGTTTCGCGAAAAGAAGGATGGTAGGTTGCGGTTGTGTATAGATTATAGAGGTTTGAATGCTGTTAGTACTACCAACTGTTACCCTTTACCATTAATCAAGGATTTGTTGGGTCAGTTAGGAGGTGGTAAGTTTTTACCAAGTTGGATTTGATTGACGCGTTTCATATGGTGAGGGTGAAGAGGAGCGATCAATGGAAGACTGCCTTTTCCTGCCCCCTCGGGCTATACGAATGGACCGTAATGCCATTCGGATTAGCGGGAGCTCAGGTATTTTCATGCAATTGATTAATGAGGTGTTGCACCCCTTTTGTATAAAGGGGTGTTTGTATACCTGGATGATATTGTGATTGTGACGCATACTAGAGATGAGCATGTTCGTCTGGTGAGAGAGGTGTTAGAGAGACTGCGACAGGCGAGTCTGTATGTGAAGTTGAATAAGTGCGAATTTGGCAAGAATCAGATTGATTTCTTAGGATATAGGATTAGTGAGAGTGGTGTTGCGATGGATCCGGCTAAGGTAGATGATGTGCTGAATTGGGAGGCTCCGCAAACCCGTAGGCAGCTACAGGCTTTCTTAGGGTTAGCCAATTTTTATCGCACTTTTATATCGGAGTTTTCAGCGATAACCCTCCCGCTTACTGAGTTATTAAAGACCAAGGGTAAGGGTGAGTCGAAGAGGACTAAGTCTCCAGGTGCTAAGTTGGATTGGACGAAGGATTGTCAGGAGGCTTTTGTGAAATTGAAAAAAAGCCTTTACTAATGGACCCTTGTTAATGCATCCGAATGTGGATAAGCCTTTTGTGGTGCAGTGCGATGCTTCTGCTTGGGCATATGGCGGAGTGTTAATGCAGGAGGATGATCAAGGTAGACTGAGGCCATGTGCATATTTTTCTAAGAAATTTGGAGAGCATGAGAGGAAGTGGCCAGTCTGGGAAAGGAGGCGTTTGCTGTGCGGAACGCTTTGCAAACGTGGCGGCAGTTTTTAGAGGGTGCTGCTTTCCCTTTTGTGGTGATGACTGATCATCAGAACCTCCAGTATCTGAGGAACCCTCAGAAGTTGTCTCCCAAGTTGGTGAGGTGGGCTCAGTTTTTCGCTCGGTTTGATTTCAGGCTGCAGCATATAAGAGGCAAAGAGAATGTGGTGGCTGATGCATTGTCCCGGTATCCGAGTGTGGGAGAGAATGAATTGCATAAGTCGGGAGAGGTGTTTGCTAGAGAGCATTGGGGTCTGGCAGTGCAGACAAGATCCCAAATGGCGAATGAGGTTAAGAAGGAGGAAGGCGTGGTAGACGAATGGAGTTTGGAATTGCAGAAGGGTTATGTAGGTGATGTGTGGTTACAGAGTCATGAGAAGGAGTGTAAGCCGTTGAATGGTTTGTGGATTATGGGAGGCAAGGTGTATGTCCCTCAGAGTATGAGAGAGAAAGTGCTGAGGTTGAATCACGATCATAGGTCTGCTGGTCATTGGGGAGTCACGAAGACTCTTTTGGCCCTAAAAAAACGGTATTGGTGGCCGGGCATGAGGGCTGAGGTGAAGAGATATGTAGAGTGTTGTGAGACGTGTGCTAGAAATAAGGTTCCCTCTGCTAAGCCGCAGGGGTTGATTCAAGTGGTGGTCACTCCCGTGAGGCCGTGGACGCATGTCAGCACTGACTTTGTGGGGGAGCTGCCCTCGAGTCGGGGTTACAGATATATTTGGACCGTGCTGGATATGTTTTCTAAGCAGGCCCATTTTATTCCGTTAAAGGGATTACCTTCTGCAGAGAGATTGGCTGAGTTGTATGTGCAGCATGTGTACCGATTGCATGGGTGCCCGGAGCAGGTTTTAAGTGATCGTGGAGTTCAATTTACTGCTCAATTTTGGGAGCGGTTTTGGAGGTGTTGGGGGCTCAGAGGCGTCTTACGACCTCTTATCATCCTTGCTGCAATGGGGCGTGGAGAGAACGCAAAAATCGTTAGGGGCTTATTTACGTATTTTCAGCAATAAGGAGCAAAATAATTGGTCCGATCTATTGCCTTATGCTGAGATGGCTTATAACAGCTCTGTGCATTCTTCCACCGGGAGGTCTCCCTTTGAAGTAGTCTATGGTCAGGAGGTGGCTCCTTTGCCCCAGCTGTTGGAGTTGGGAGGGGAGGAGAGGGTGGAATGGAAGATACGAGCCCGAGAGGACTGGAAGGAAGTGGCGGAGGCTTTGGGAAAGGCGCAGCGTTCTTACAAGTTATTTGGAGACCGGAAGAGGCAAGAAGGGGAGGAGTATAGCGAGGGGGATTTGGTATGGCTATCTACGCAGAATTTAAAATTGGGGTATCCATCCAAGAAGTTAAGTCCAAAATATATTGGGCCTTTTAGAATTGAGAGAGCGGTGAATAAGGTCTCATATACCCTTCTGTTGCCCAAGAGTTTAGGGAAGGTTCACCCCACGTTTCACTGTAGTCTTTTGAAGAAGTATGTGGGGCCCTTTCCTCCTCCGGATTGAATGATGTTTTGTTTTCCAGGGGGAGGACGTGGTGGAGGAGACCGTTATGTCAGGGCTGGGAGACTTGAGCTTGGGAGAAGTTCAGGTTCCCAGCCTGCCATGAGATTGCACCGACCTTTGCCCCAGTTCTTTGGTGACCTTGGCTCCAGTTGCATAGAGACTGTGCTGAGTCAGATGGGAGTGATGTAACTTCCAGGTGTGTGCGGGGCTGCGGAGGGAAGTGAGGTAAACTCCTCCGAGCCTGGACATTGGACAATTGGACTCATAATGCTGATTCATGGACCCATGAGGTCACATCCCTTCGGACTGTGGGATATGCTGACTCACCCGGATATGGTGCAACCCTGCTTGGACATTGCATGGGCAATGGGAGGGGGCTCAGGGTATATAAGGTGTGTTTGGGTGGCGGTGCTTTTGCTTCACATGTGTCGTACCTGCAATAAAATCGTGTTGGACCGTGCTTCAATCTACGCGTGATCCTTACCGAGTGTTGGAGAGTCGTTACACACAGACACAACAACTGATAAGAAAACACCTGGGCAGGCAAACGGCCTGCGGCCCTGGCGGGAAAGGTGCCGGCGGGAAAAGGGGGAGCGGGAAATTGTCTTTTGAAAGTGGGGGAGTGTATAAATACCGGAGTGCCAGAACACCCAGTACTTCCGATTTAGTCCCTGTTTGTACTACTGAATAAAGCTTTCGTTGATTCACGACCTGGTCTCGGCGTGATGCATTGGGAGCAGCTACAGTTTAGCTTACACACCCTTATATATATATATATATATATATATATATATATATATATATATACACACACACACACACACACACACACTGTATATACTGTATATATATATATATACTGTATATATATATACACACTGTATATACTGTATATATATATATATACTGTATATATATATATATATATATAGAGAGAGAGAGAGAGAGAGAGAGAGAGAGAGAGCACAGCAGTGCAGGCAGAAAAGCAAACATCACAGGGACGCATGTCTGTGTAAGAGGGTGAACATTAGGAAGAACTTTCTGACTGTGAGAGCTGTTCAGCAGTGGAACTCTCTGCCTCAGAGTGTCTTTTTGTGTCATTTTGGTTGGTTGTGTGCCCCAGGATTTTTTAAATGTTAAAAAAGTGTGCTTCGGCTCAAAAAAGGTTGGGAAACACTGCTATAGTGTACATGCACTCTGAAATACCACACTACGGACTTTATCACAAGTAGACTTCCCCCAGTTTCAAGACACTTTAAAAATGGAGACCACCAAATGATGCAAGACTTACCCATAACTCTGGTTTTAAAGTGTCTGGAAATGGGCATTTTTGGAGTTGGGTAGGTATTGATTCCAGATCACTCAGTTTGCTTGGAAGCAGGGAAAGGTGGGTACTTGAAGGTGTGATGGCAACACTCATTGGATGTCTCAGTTGTATTTTATGAATGTTGTTAAAATGGGATGAGGGAAAAAGCAATGATCAGTTTTTAAACAACACAGAAAGGCACAAAATGTAATACTAAAGAAGACAGTTCCCCCCAACCTTAGCAGTTTGTATATGCAATTTTTTTCAAAATTTGGAAAAATCCCCAAACACTTCTGGCCCCAAGCATTGTAGATAAGGAATACCCAACCTGCATAAATTCGAAAGCAGTAACATTTATTTATTTATTTGGACTTGTATACCGAGATGTAAACATGAGATTTAAAAGCAAAAATTGGATGTGAGAGAATAAAAACATAACAAATTCACCTATTCAGATAGAGGATTTTCAGTATTTTACTCTTTCAAGATCAGGGTTGAATTCCGGAGTATTATATCAGCACTGTGGTACTAAATTCAATCTGTCATCCTTTTTGCCCTCAGGTTCCTCTTTTCTAAAAACTACATGGCAGACAGGATCAGGATGGTCTCTGATTTGCTGGGAATAATTGCACAGTGCACACATTTGATAATTACATTCAGTTCTTGTTTGAAAAGGACGGTCTAAAATTCATAAATTATATATATATATATGAGAGAAGTAAATGTGACTATTCATACTTCTCTTTCAAGTTCTGCGATCCTTCCAGATCCAATTATTTCTACAGAAACATGGAACTTAGATATTTTTGCTGCTTAAATGACAAACTGCTGGTCAAGATTTTGTTGTTTTTGTTGTTGTTTAAGAACTATTTAAAATAAACTGCAATATTCCTTCTTGTGTTATGACCAAAAAACAAAACAAAAAACAACAACACTCATATAAAGTTGAGGGATTCTTACTAAACTGAACTTTGTGGGTTTATTTTTTTATGATACACAGAAAGAGAGAGAAGTAGCTGACTGTATAACATTTCAAATTAACAAAGACCTGCTGCAGCCACAGCCAATTCAGTTATGTTGCAAGAAGATTATACCACTGGCTCCATGTTTCAGTTCATGTTGTGCATCAAAATAAAAACAAGCTAAAGAGGGAGGGAATCTTGGCTCTTCTCCTTCAATCCAAGGAAGGCTCCTAAATCTCTCTTTGTAATAGAGACAAATGATTGTCTTTCTCAGAGCTCTTTGGCCAATAAAGATGCATTCTCTTCCTCTTCCCTCCTTTCTGCAAAAATTCTCAATATTCCCATATAAATCAACATGGCAAATCCATCAATCAATAGGATTTTTTTGTTATAAGCTCCACCATCTGGATCACTGGGGAGTATGTTTACTACAAAAACAAGAGGAGGAAAGGATCGCGCAAAACTCTGAGGCTTTTGTTTCTTTTTCCGTGTCAGTCTGGCTCATTTGTAAAATGTTCCATCATTTCAATTATGCTGCCACATAATGTACGTGAAGGAGAGATGAAGACCTCGCAGCTGTTGCTCAGAGCAATAAATCATTCTAAGAAGCCCTTATGTGTAATTATAACTTCATATTGTTCAAATGCTATTTGTCTCTCAGTCATGTATTCCAATTGTTCCAGTCAGACATTGTTCAGATCCAGGTGTGAAACTCCAAGTCCATCTGACCAATTATCTGCCACCTCCCTATTATCAAGCACACACTTCCTTTGTCCATTTTTTCTTTCTCCTCCCCACCAGCAATATGTGTGTATATGTGTACGTATATGTATATATTATATATATGTATGTATTTAGGAGGGAAAAGACATCCTGAAATTGATCCAAGCTTCTGTGACAGCTCCATCGTTCCAATTTTATAAATGAAACAAAAAACCCTGCTTGCATTTGTTTTCTCTGGCAAGCTCTCATTAAAGAAAGCCATGTGTTCTATGCGATGAAAAGATAGTATTCCAGATCAGCTCACCAGTCGAATGCGGAAAGATTGTATATTAATGCCATAATCCAGCATTTTGGAAATGCAGACAAAAGAAGAGCTTCTTTATATCCTCTCTGGAAGCAAACCCAGTTATTTTATTAGCAGAAAGATGCAAGAAGTTTCTTTAGCATTACTGTGGAAGTGTTAATATTCAGTTATTTCATCCTCAGAAGTGAGGATGAATAATTTCCAACTTTCTCTCTGCTACAGAGAAAAAGATGATTTCTGTGCAGCTCTTGCCTGGTAGCCTCCCATACCAAAGTGCTTCTACAGAAACTCTGGACAGAAATATACAACTTTTGTGTGGGAGGGTTTTGCACGCACGCACGCACGCGCACGCACACACACACAAACTGTTTACTGATATGCCTTTTGCTGATTAAGAAAAATATTGTATTGGGGGGGAGGCTATTTTGGAGTAAATTGATATTGGATGGGAAAAAAAACCCATTTTTGCCTAGAAAACAACAATATTCCAACCAAAAACAATCCAGAAAAAAAGCATTTGATTGTTTGGGGGTATTGAAGTTTGTGCAGAAAACACAAGAATACAAAAACAAAATAACTATTTCTGAACAACGTCCATTCCTTGACCCAAAATTTTTTGAGATATGTGGATACTGAATTAAAATTATGCAAAACTACTGCCATGAGAGAATTTGAAGTTGGAAAAGAGACACAGACATACACACACACATAGAAAAAAGTTGAGAGGCTGTGGTGTTTGCTAGAAATATTCTTTTTCTTCAAGTGGCTCCTGCCTGGATTTTTGTCACCCCAGAACATCACAGCTCTACTACTATTATTCTTCCTGATGGAGCTTTCAAATGTTGGACAGTCCATTTTTAGGCCCGGGCATGAGAAATATTCTTCTGTTCTCCCAATTCTGCACCTTTTTTGCCAGGCATAATCACCCAATGTAAACCCCTTGTGTATGAAGGCTACTTGCTCATAGGCAGGCAGAGAGATTTCCAAGTGCAAAAATCCCTTATTCACAACTGGTCTCTATAGCAAATCATTCACATAAGGATTAAAAGATTCATCATGTCAATTGCCTCTGAAACTGCTGAGCTAGTAATGAAAATGGTACATTTCTGTGAGGGATGGATTTTTGATTGAAAAGATGGCACATCTTATTACCAGACACTGCTTAAAAACCCACTAAACAAGGATTTTTGTTGGCTTTCCAACATAGTGCAATATAGTATATGATGGAGGATGACCTTAATAGATTCCTGTCAATGAAAACTTATTAATACAGCTCAATATAATACATGATCTTGACAGAAATGGAAAATAATTAAGTTATGAGACTGATTTCAGAATACATGGTCCTATTGATTAGGGTACTATCATTCTGAGAATGTAGCATTCTTTCCCTATGAAGCCTAGATTTTTAAAAGCATAATTTCATTTATTTCATTTTTATTTATTTTTGTCATATATAAGTGAAGAGTGAAAAACTGATTTAGTTTGCTTTTCAGTATGAATTATTCAAGCTGTGCTTCTTGAACCTCAACTACAACAAAGTTGACACAACCTATTCTTTCCCAAACTTTGCAATGCAGTTCAGGGGAGAAATGTACATAAAATATATAATACCCAAAAGAGTGAATATTGTTTGAAATATGCACCTAAAAGTATACATTTTCATATTAACTAGAAAGAAAAGAATCTAATGAGGAATCTGGTATGGAAGAAAGCTAGCAGCAGTGGAAATATGAATGAGTGAAATCAAGCTTGACAAGCTCACCCATCCATAACAGTGCCCACCTAATAGCAGTTTTCTGTAGGCACCTCACAAATATAAAATATTAAAATACAGTGGCACAAAGGAACAAATTACAGCATTAACATGTTATCAATCTGGTTTTCTTTTTGGCTTTTTGATATCAGAAAAAAATTGCATTGCCCATTATTAATTCAAACCACTTGACCATAAGATTTAGTATTAACCTCTTCTAACATCCATTTTGTATATCAATGGTAGTTAGATTGTAGTCCATTGGATGCACACATATTCCAAGAACACTTGTCCCCAAAACTCCCAAATAATTTCAGACCCTTCCTTTTCTCATCCCAAAGCCTCCATGTGGCCCCTGACCACCATAGGCTAAAATCTGCTTTAGAACATTACATGCTGAAATCTGGTTTAAGGAGGATGAAAACAGAGTGAAAATGCTAATCAGACCCCGTAAAGGCCTTCTGCTTCTTCTTCTTTTGCACAAAAAAAGGAACCTTTCTGGGATTGTATGGGTGAACTCTTCATTTAGGATGTCTTCAAATGGGAAGAGGGACATGGAGGGAACTATCCCCCTTCATCCCCTACTGTCTTTCCCTGTCTTCTGGGATGGTCTCCAATCCCACCTGGTTTATTTTCCTTGTCCTTTCTCCACTTTCTCTTTATGTTCTCTAATTGGCACTCTGGGCTCCATTGATCCATGCTGCCAAAATGGAGCCCCACAGAGTCCTGCTAGAAGTTGAAATGTGCCATGTGATGGGTTCCATGGGTGCAATGTGAGAAACCGGAAGAAGACACAGAAAAGACTGCATCTGATAAGGTCCTTAGATCTGAACTAGCACAATAAATTCTTTGGATGGTTCTGTTTTAAGAACTGAGATACTTTATCTGAGATTAGGGGTAATGGAAGCATGATTCATGGGTCCAAGCACTTTTCTTGTTCCAAAAATTTCCCATAGTATCCTAGGGGAGGTTAGAAGGCATTTCCATGTGTTAGAACCCTCTTAGCAATCAAATAAATGATTTTGTGATTTTTTTTTCAAATCATGCCAAAATATCTTCTGGGGTCTTTAAAGCTCAAAAATGTGACCCCATGTTGCCTAGAGGGTGCTAAGAAACAAAAATGGATGTTTTGTGGGAGCAAGTGTGGCCCTCCAAGGTCTTATGGAGGACTAATGTGGCCTCCTAGCCTCCTGCAGTTGCCCACTGAACCCGCTGATATTTTCTGCTTTAGAAATAATTTCCATGAAGATAAGATAGATCTTACATAAGTCTAGTAATATGGGACTAACAAATGCAAAACTTTAAAGTGTAATGTATGGATTAGGTCAGACAGTTTTTGAATCAGATGCTTCCAGATGACCATATATCACAAATACAAGTAAACAGAATCTCATAACATACTTAAATATGTTTCCCTCCTACTTCAGTCTTTACTTATTTTGTTTCATAAACATACATAACTTAATAGTATATCATAGCAGAGAAGCACTGGGGTAGCATAGAAGGGAGCAGAACGGTACAATGCCAGTTTTTACCCTGACAGATTAATTATGAAGCACTTCTAGAGACTTAGAAATCAGCCAGCCATCCTTGGTGAATTGAGAGAAAATAATTTCTCTACATCTCAGAATAATTAAAAAGTAGGGTTTCAATTTTACATTAGCACTCACAAAGCAGCTCCACTGTGTACACTGTACATTCTTTTTCTTTCTGTTTTAATTTCCACCTTTCTACTCATAATATAGACATCAATCTTGGATTGGCTTTAGACACAAAACAAAGAGATAGAATGAATGAATGACTTTCATTTAACTCTATAGTCTTTTCAGCTTTTCTCGGCCTGAAGGCAGACGGGTACAGAGTCTGAGAATACAGGTATACCTCTGTTGATAAAGTAGATCATCCATATCCACAGATTCACTATCCATAGATTCAACCATCCATGCATTAAAAGTATTTTTAACTTGATTTTGCCATTTTATATGAGGGACACAGTTTACAACACTGTTTTATATAATTTGATTACCTTGTTTATGTGTGGGATTTGTAGTTTTACAAGGTTCTTAGCCGCCCTTGCCAAAGAAAGGCTGGTACTTCATCAAAATACAACACTGATGATTCCATAGAATTGAGCCATGTAAGGGCCCTCACTGCTGCATCAGAGAGGTGGACAAATTGTTATTCTCCAAATGTTGCTAGGCTGTAATCTCATCAATCCTAGCCAACACAACCAAACAGGAGAGATACAGGATTTGCAACTGTGCTACATTTTGTAGGATACATACTTCCCATCTTTTCTGTAAAGCCTCCAACAAAAAGTTGTTTTCCAAATGTTCTTAAGTACAATATCTAACAGGGGAAGTGATCTGGAATGGTGGACACTGAAAACCAAAATATCAGGACAAGGAAATATATATATATATATATATATATATATATATATATATCTATATCTAGGAAATTCTCTTTAGGAAAAAAGACTGTAATTATATTCATGGCATCTTCTAGATAAGCTGTTTGAACAGAGATGTTGAGAGCACTGCATTACAATGATTCCACTTTCACCTGGCCAGCAGATTGTGGGAGATTATTGTTCTTCCTCATAGCAAGTGTACAATGGGATTCCCTAGGATTTACTTTTCTCTGCCATGCTAGCTGGGAGATTATACAGGGACGTAGATCTAAGCTTCATCAATAGGCTGATGACACATATCACATTAGAGCTGAAAGAGTAGGCAAAGAGTATGCATCCCACCTGAAAGTTTGTGGCTGCCTCCTTCCTGTAGAATTCTGGGGCTTGCACTTTAGAAGAGGGGCCTTTATAATGCTCAGTCAGAAAGATCCTGGATTTCATAAAACTACAAGTCCCAGAATTCTGAAGGATGCATCCATAGGATTTCAAATGTCTTTGCCTACCCTTTCAGCTTTAGTGTGGTAAGTCACATTTTACGTCTGCTTTTCAAGAAATACAAGTGATGCAGCTGATGCTCAGAAGCAGCACTTGGGAAGGAGAACAAAGGGCAAGTGAAGATCCAGATAAGATGGAAATGCTTGTTCTGCATGGCTCCTCTGTAATGATCTTGTTGTTATTGCTGTTGCTACATTTATTTGTATGCTGATTCTCTCCCCCAATTTGTACTGTTCTTTAAAAGCTTTCTGTCAAAATAAGACAGAAAAAGACAGTCAGAATGGAGTTTTTTTGCCTGCATTGGAAGGACAACCAGGAGGGATGCTCTGGTAATTTCTGGTTAGAAATATTGCATTGCAATATATGTATAGTTATCACTGGAAACAGTCTGGAAACTAAACTTATGCAATCCAGGTAAACTGCAATACATTTCAGTGTCCCAGATTTCAGTGGAGTCCCAATCCATTTTTCAGGAGCTTTCCAAATTCAAGAGGACAGAAATCTGTTTTCGATCCAGGAAGCCAAAACACTTGTTTTCTATCCAGTCCATTATGAGAGGAACTTCCCATGCTCCCCTTCCTGTCATTTTTGGCATTGCTTGTCCTTATATCCTTCATTAAGACCTGGATTAAAACATCAGCATTAAGATACCACTCTTTCTGCGATCCTTTCCCTTCTGTCTGTAGAGACCAGGGTTTAATAAAGGGCTTAAGAAACCTTGCTTCCTGGGTGCCTTTCCCCTCTGTCTGTAGAGGAGTGCAGTTTTGGAAACTGGGATCCTTTTCAGATCCTCCCTGCACTCAACAGTAACTGAAATATTGACCTATACGGCCAGTAAAAAATGGTGGTTGTCACTGGCAAGCCTAAAGATTTGAAAATCAGACCTCTGGCAGTATATACCATAGTATAAAGCCTAAAGATTTGAAAATATACTACCGTATATACTCAAGTATAAGCCAACCTGAATATAAGCCGAGGCACCTAATTTTACCACAACAAATTAGGAAAATTTATTGACTCGAGTATAAGCCAAGGGTGGAAAACAAAGCAACTAATGGTAAATTTCAAAAATAAAAATAGGTACCAATAAAATTACATTATTTGAGGCATCAGTAGGTTAAATGTTTTTGAATATTTACTGTATTTCAAAGAAAAACAGTAAACTAGCTCTTTAAGTAGAAAAGGAGGGTCAACGAAAACAATATGATATCAACAATAACTTAAGAATAATAGTAATAATAATAATTTATTTGTACCTTGCCCTATCTCCCCATGGGGACTCAGGGTGGCTTCCAACATAGTAACAGGCAAACATTCAATGCTTATATAAACAAAAAAAAACCCATTAAAAGACAATAGTAAATATTGTCCAATAAGTTAAAATAAACAGTTGCATTGAATAATTATCATTAAAAGCAATTTAAAAACCAGCTGAGGTTTCATATCAGTTCCCTTTCACTCCCTTGCAGTCTTCTCCTATTGATGCAGCCTAAGATGGACCTCTAAAGATCATCTAGTCCAACCCCCTTCATTTTGCTTTCATGTATTATTATTATTATTTATTTCAATTTGATAAACCGCCCTTCCCGAGGCTCAACATATAAAAACAGCATATAAAACAGCATATAAAACACATGGTTAAAAACACATACAATTACATCTTAAAACAGTCACATAAAATCATAGCCAGACATAGCTGGTACATGGAGAATTGTAGTGGTATGGCAGGATGGCAAGCGTTAATTAGGCGCTGTCAGACATTAACGCCTGTCTAAACAGCCAGGTCTTGCAGGACCTGTGGAACGCCATCAGGTCCTGCAAGGCTCGTGTCTCCGGCGGCAGCGAGTTCCATAGAACCGGCACCGCTACTGAAAACGCTCTCTGCCGCGTGGTAGAGAGCCTGCAGGACTTCATACCCGGGACTTCAAGTAAGTTAAGCTCCTCTGAGCCCAGTGATCTTCTGGGTGCATATGGGGTAAGGGGCTCCTTCAGGTACACTGGCCCCAAACCATATAAGGCCTTGAAAGTCAGAACTAACACCTTGAAGGAGACCTGGAATTCCTTGCAGGACGTGATGGCATTCCGCAGGTCCTGCAAGACCTGGCTCTTCAGACAAGCATTTGGAGTCTGATAGCGCTCGATCGACGCTCACTAGCTTGTCATACCACCACCACCCCTATGAACCAGCTTTGGTTGTGATTTATATGACAGTTTAAATGGAATTTTATGTGTTTTTAATCATGTTTTATATGCTGTTTTATGTGTTCATATGCTGTTTTACATGTAAACCGCCCTGAGCCTCGGGAAGGGTGGGTTATCAAATTGAAATGATAAATAAAATAAATAAAAATAAATGGGCAACCAGTGCAGTTTGCGCAGGAGTGGCGTTATATGTGCTGTTCTTGGGGCTCCTAGCAGCAAGCGAGCTACCGCGTTCTGCACCAGTTTAAGTTTCCGGATCGCCGACAAAGGCAGGCTAATGTACAGCACGTTACAGTAATTGAGACTCGAGATGACCGTGGCTTGGATCACTGTGGCCAGGTCGCGACGGGAGAGAGAGGGAGCCAGACGTTTCGCTTGCCGCAGATGGAAAAAGGCTGTCTTGTAGGCACAAGCAATCTGTGCCTCCATAGACAGCTGCGGGTCCAGCTGGATCCCCAAGCTCTTTACTGAGGACTGCAGGCATAGTGCCACGCCGTCAAACGTCTGCAGCTGGATCCCCGGTGGCCCAGCCACAAGATCTCCATCTTCGCCGGAATCACATTCAACTTACTGGCTCGCAGCCATCCAGTTACGGCATCTAGGCAGAGTTGGAAATTATCGGGTACAGATTCCGCCCCGGGGTTCATCCTCAGAACGAGCTGGGTGTCATCAGCGTACTGATGACATTCCAGCCCGAAACTCCGCACCAATTGGGCGAGTGGTCGCATGTAGATGTTAAACAGCGGGGAGAGGATGGCCCCCTGAGGGACCCCGCAGTGTAAGGCGGAGCCCTCGGAGACCACCCCTCCCCATTTCACTCGCTGCAGGCGGTTTTGGAGGAAGGAGGACAGCCAGTTGAGAACTGTCCCCATCACCCCCGCCACCGCCAGGCGGTGTGTCAAAAGTTGGTAATTGACAGTATCAAACGCTGCCATGAGGTCCAATAACACGAGCAGCGCCGATCCGCCTCAGTCCAAGTGGCAACGGAGTAGGTCTGTGATGGAGACCAGGACAGTCTCTGTCCCATGGCCAGAACGGAAGCCGGACTGGAAGGGGTCTAGCCAGGTTGCATCATCCAAAAAAGCCTGCAGCTTCTCCATTGCTGTAGGGAAAGCACAATCAAAACATCCCCAACAGATGATGCTCACCCAGGCTTAATCATATTAAAATTAATATAATAACAGAGTTTGAAGGGATCTCTAAAAACTCAGCTTATATTCGAGTATATACAGTATATTAGGCAAATCCATAAATAATTAAACCAACGAAAACTAAACGCAGAAATATGGAGGACTGACTGTACACACGCACACACGAATACACACACACACAGCAGCAGCAGCTAGAAGCTTGTGAAGAATTAAATTTCAGCTCTTTCCTGATTTTCTCCTCCCTCCATTTTTATATGAAGAACTGCCTAGCATTGCAAGTTTAAGGACACCTCATTTTACCAAGAGAAGTTATAGTCCAATAAGAGGTATCACCTTGCTCGCTTTGTGCATTTCAAACTGTGAAACTATTGCAGATAAGAGACATTTATACCAGAAACACTGACGGCCCCTTAAATTATGTTATCTTGAATAGGAATTCTATAATAAAACAGAATGATTAACATCAAGGCAGGTTCAAGTGAGAAGCAGTTAATTATCAGGAAGGCTGTTCAATTTTCATATTTTTATGTAATTAGATTTCATGTCTCCTGCTTCTTTATTGAAGCACTTATGCCTTGGTATTATACTCAAGATCCAATATGTCAAGAAATACCAAGACATAAAGTAATCAGGAAATGACTTATTAAATCTAAGTTCTATTAATGAAAACATACCAGCACCAGAGACATTCCTGCCCCATATTACTAGGAGCTCTGATAAATGAGATAGTTTTAATATATAGGTCCAAGTATCACAATGGTGAGTGCAATTCACTCACAGTCCAAGGAAGAAATATATTTGAGAGTTTAACCATCGCAGTCAGAACAGCAAGGACCGCTCATAACATCTTAGATTGCTTTCTGGCATTTACGTGAGAGGAGTTAGGAGTTCTGGGTAGGGCTTTCATTGCACAGTGAAGCCAGCATTACTGTTAGATATAATAGAGCAAACACCTCAGGAAGAACATGCTATAGATCAACAAGAAAATTCCAAGATATTTGCCTGTCTTGGAGGAGAGAGCTACATGTACCACACTGCATTATCCGACTAACTTGAAAGGTTGTGAAAAGCTATCTTTAGTCAATTGGAATGGGATAGAAGGGAAAACACCTTGTCCTTTGCCTCATACAACGAAGGGTTTCTCAATGCCAGTGTTTCTCAACCTGGATGTCGGGACCCCTGGGGGGGATCATGAGGGGGGGTTCACAGGGATGGCTAAAGACCATCAGAAAACATATACTTCTGATGGTTTTAGGAACTCTTTTGGCATAGAAATCTAAAGAGCTCTCCACCTGTCCCTCTTGTCCTTTTTGGTGTTGGTGAACTACAACTCTTGAAATTCAAAAACAGCCCTCCCCAACCCCACCAATATTCAATGTTGGCCATATAGGTAGTGTGCCAAATTTGGTGCAGATCCATTATGGGCTGAGTTCACAGTGCTCTTTGATTGTAGGTTAACTATAAATCCCATCAGCTACAACTCCAAAATGTCAAGGTCTATTTTCCCCAAACTCCACCAGTGTTCACATTTGGGCATATTGAGTATTCGTGCCAAGTTTGGTCCAGATGCATCACTCTTTGAGTCCACGGTGCTCTCTGGAGGAAGCTGAAGTACAACTCCAAAAGTCAAGCCCAATGCCCACCAAACCCTTCAGTATTTTCTCTTGGTTATGGAAGTTCTGTGTGCCAAGTTTGGTTTAATTCCATCATTGGTGGAGTTCAAAATGCTATTTGATTGTAGGTTAACTATACATTCCAGCAACTACAACTCCCAATGACAAAATCAAAACCCCCACAGTATTCATATTTGGGATTATCAGGTATTTGTGCCAAATTTGGTCCAGTGAATGAAAACGCATTCTGCATATCAGATATTTATGTTACAGTGTATAACATTAGCAAAATTACAGCTATGAAGTAGCAACGAAAATAATTTTATGGTTGGGGTCACCACAACATGAGAAATTGTATTAAGGGCTCATGGCATTAGGAAGGTTGAGAACCACTGCTCTACTCTGATCATTTAATGCAGCTCTAAGATGACTCAAAACTGCAGTGGCCACAAAACACAAGATGTCAATGCATACAGCATCCCAGATTAAAGAGGATGCAGCACATTAAAGTAAGTTGCAGGAAAATCTGAATTTTTAATGCACTGTAGCAAATCTCAATATAGTCCAGATCCCAGGGCTGAATGCAGTGCATGTTGTAGACATCTGCCATTGCTGATGTGCTTTGTGAAATCTGGAACAAGAGAGTGAGGGGGCTGCAGAAAAATGCCCCATTTGCATGGCGGGAGAGCAGTGAGTCCTAGGAGAGGTAACTCATTACCTTCATACCTATCACTTTCCCTTTATACCTCCTATGCCTCTGGAGCACTGATGCGTACATCTCTCCCTGAAATGAAAAAATAATCCCTGCAGAATTTCATGTTTAATGTAGTTACCTTACTGGCCTCAAACCAGTTCCAGATCTGTCAGTCTAATCACCTGTGCAGCGAAACCAATTCCTCCCTAATACATTCCAAGTTGTATTATAGTGTAAATGCAGATGTGTCCCAAGTGTCTTGGGCCAATCTTTTTTGGATTTTACAAACTATTATTAATAGCAACTTGACCCCACTGATCAGATCCTAAAGGGGGAGAAAGAAGTCCTGAATTTAGTCTGTGTTGAAGTTGTTGCTCTCGTTTCTTGGGATACAAGCACATTCCACAGAAAATGAGGGTAGAAAAATCAGTGTCTTCATTGAGCTTTTCACTCCTGTTCTTTGGGATATAAGTACACTCCACATAAAATGAACATACTATGCTACATGTTCATAGATCGCAGTTGCTGGAGAGATTCCTGCCAGATATGAGATGCAAAGAGGCTGAATGTCAGAAGTTGGAAAATGCACTACAGAAAGGGTTGGAAGTAGGATCTTCATGATCAAGACTACCTCTACTAGAGATCACAGCTTATTGATATATCAGTCAGTGTGACCACATAACAGGCATCTCCATAGATTATGCAACACAGCAATTCCTAACTTTTACACTGAATTTATTTTATATATAAAATATCAGCATTCCATCATGCTATCAAAAAAAATATTAACTACACTTATGTAACTATAGCAATTAGGAAAAGCTTGCAGATTCAAATGTTACTTTCTCACTCATAGTAACCCACAGCCTTGTCAACTGAAGAAAAGTGTTCCCTGTTTTACAGATTTCAAAAAATATTAATTTAAAATATATATCATGGTATTTTTGCTGTTTCGTGGGGTTTTGCCACCACCCCTCTCTGAGGCGCTTTCACTCCTCAGTCCTCACTCCCTCCAGCCTTGAAGGGCCTTTCCTTCCTTCCTTCCTTTCACTTTACTTTAAGTTTATAAAGACTTAAAATTGTGTATAACTACTAAAATAATGTATAAATATTAAAATAGAGCATCCTTACATCGTGGTTTTTCACTTATTGCGGGAGGTCCAGGAACGTAACCCCAACAATAAGTGAGGGAACACTGTACTAGGGTTTGCATCTAAATTGGAATAGGTTGCTGTATGATAGCAGGGAACCATTCTACATTCCTATAAACACCTGTGTGTTATTCACAGCGTAATGGTATGCACATGCAATGCTCAGTGGGTTGATATGTTTTCAGGCTCAAAATGGTTAGAAATCACAGTCTCTCCAATTAAATGTGGGCCCACTAAGGTGTCTAGCAGGAACTGGCAGAACACCCTAGAGACCAGAAAAGTCAGGTTTAGGGCTAAACACAGCCCACAAGTGACAACATTTCCAATCCTGATCTGAAGGCAAGTCAGCTGTAATTAAACAAAATAATCTGAAAGTCATCTGTTAATGTGATTTCAAATTTTACTTAGCTATGAAATAGAAAAAAGGGATACTAAAGTGAGCACTGAAACCAAATAAAGAGGAAAATTGCCTAGGACAGTGACATTGAGAAGAAAGAGCATGCAAAAGAAGAGGAGGAAATTGAGAAGCATGTGCAAGCCTGCAGGGTGCTCCCAAATGCCTAACTGAACTTTACGCTGGTGCAGTCCCACAAGTGAAAGCGACTTCTCAAGCTACATGTTGTGTGCCCCCAGCGACTATGAAGTTAGTCAGTTGGATGGGTAAGCATTACATTATAGTCCCCAAACCCTTGGGTGCTATACTAAGCTCCAATTCTCTCACTTATGAATATGGTGTATCCTCACCCTCTACCACCCATGCAAAACTATTCATTATAATGATTGTTTACTTGCTTCAGGCAAAAAAAATGGGAAAGAAAAAGAAGAGCAACAATGTAGAAACAATACATTATCACAGTGGCACGGCTAGAAACTACACATTCTAGAAGCTTTTCTTATCTAACTTTCATTTTCAATTCAAGTAAAATAAAAAGATGTTGACTAATGACTTCAAATACCGTGGGGGATTGCATAAATCAAGTACCTTTTTTCATTCCCACTTGAAAAGTCTCTGTATAACTTGAAAGTCTCAGATACATTAACAGCCATGTTTTAGTAGTAACTACTATTAGAATGGTGCCAAAATGAAGGTTGACATACATCAAAATGTAGCATAAACCGAAGTCTTAGGAAGCCCATTTTGAATGACATTGTTGCTTATTGAAATCATCTAATCATGAGTATGGGAGAAACATAAAAATAACTGCAAAGATATGGTGATCAAAAGGTAAGTGAAAACCTTAAAACTGTATTTTGGATGAATGAGTCATTTTTACAATCTACTGAAAATGTATCATGGTGCAGCCTCTCTCGCCCAGTTTTCAAGGATTGTAAGACTCTCCTACAGGTAAATCAGAAAGTTCTGTGAAGCAATGACAGGTTTACTAAAAACAGCCTCAAGCAGTGAACAATTACTTGACCTTAGCCTCCTGAAATACATCAGGATGTCATATATATCTTAGAAGTAATGTTCTTGTAAATAGCAACTCTGCAAATGGAAGCCCTTACCTCTCTTCTACCAATACTGTACTTTGGGAATGGGAAACTTTCGTTATTACTTTTTCTTCCTACAGCTTCCATCATTCCTTACCACTTACCATAGTGGGAATACCGAGAAGTTGAAGCCCAAAACATTTGGCATGACAAAGTTACCCCTTTTAATTTAAAAGGTCATTATGGTGGTATGTATGTATGTTATTATTTGTAGCCCATTTTTTCCCAGATTAATATATAAAGCAGTTGACAAATTATAGTGCAATATAGTTAAATCATTTAAATTAACTAAAATTGCAAGCAAACTTAACTAAATCAATTGTTAAGACAGTGCAATTAACATAGATTTACAAAATAAAATAAAAAGCAGGCCCAATGCCATTTCAGTTTTAAAAATCTGTCTAAATAGAAAGATTTTGGCTAGCTATCAGAAGCACAACAAGGAAACAATTCCGGCCTTCCTGGGAAATGAGCTCTCGAGCCCAAGGACAGCCCCTAAGAAGGCCCTCTCTTGCTTTCCACCAATAATGCTTGTGAGGATGGTGGGAATGAGAGATGGCCTGTTCTGAAGATCTCAAAGCCTGGGCCAGGTCACATAGGGAAACAGGATCTGCCCAATAACCTGGACTTGAGCCATATAGGCCATAGCCAGCATAACTAATATGCATTATGGCTTTTCTCAGTCATGAATGTTAGACCTTGAATGAAGCTTGTCAAGGGTCAGATGACTTTTTGAAGTGACATGCAGTGCAGAGCTGAGGAGAAACAAAGTTAGGGAGGACTAAGAACCCAGACTTTTGTGCATGCAGGTTTTTATTACTGGAGCTATATGTTGTCCATACTTCTGGTTCCAGTGCTATAGAGGACACTTGAGAAAAGAGAGTATTGAATAGTTTGAAATTAACCATCACAGTTAAGAAAGTATCAGTATAAAATTTTATTGCATTGGCCGCAAAGCCATATCAAATAGAACAAACCATGTAGAAAAGATACATATATCAGGCATTAAACAATGGTTCCATAATGTGCAGCAGTACATTAAACAACCATTCCATGATTTTGAGGTTACTTTTTGGGATACACTACACATAATTCCTAAACTACCTATGCCTTTAATGCATTCTGGTTAGTTGATTATGGGAGCAGTAATCTTCAAAAAGAACTTTTCCAGATATGCTAAAATATCAAATATGAAAGTATTATGTCCAATTATGAAATTCAGAATCACTCCAACTTTCCTGCTGCTTGAGCCAACCCTCACAAGTTGATAAACACATTTTCAGCTGAGCAGCCAGCCAGCCTATTTGCATTGATGCACTTAGTCTTAATATATACATTTGCCTTTTTTACATTAAAAGACTGCATCCTGTAGAAAAGAGTTAGAAATCTATATTTGAGATAGAATCTCCATGGCATTTCTGAAGCCTGAAGTCATCAGACTTCCAGAGTGGCATATTTTTAGTTATTCCCAAAGACTATGAAGGCTAACTTTGGCTGCATCTGCAGGGCAGAATTAATGCAATCTGACACCACTATAATTTCCATGTCTCCATGCCATGCAATCCTGGGATTTGTAGTTTGATGAAGCACAAGCAGTTTTTGGCAGAGAAGGCTAACGACCTTGTACAACTCTAGCAGATAAACAAGGTGACCCAGATTCAGTTAGGATTCTGCACTGGTTCTAAAATCAAGCAAATTTAACATATTGGTGCAGGTGGATGCCAGTCTCCCCATATATACAGTGTGTGTGTATGTATGTATGTATGTGTGTGTGTGTGTGTGTGTGTATGTGTGTGTGTATATATATATATATATATATAGAGATATATATATATATATATATAGGCAAAAGAGATATGCTATTCCAGTCTTCTGAGGTCGACAGATTGCCCAAAGTGACCCAAGTGGAAATTAAGACTTTGGTCTCCAGAGTCATGGTCCAATACTCAAAAAATTACACCATCCTGGCTTCTATGTATTTAATTAAAGATATTGTCTTTCAATATATTGACTAAAGATATTGTCTTTCAAAAAGTCCATTTTAAGCGTCCCATTGTTGTTGTTATTATTGTTGCTATTACTTTCCAAACAGAAAAATTCAAAGCAGCTTACAAGAAAACGGATACAATAACATTTAAGTACCTGAACATAAAGGCCAGGCAAAGCATCCCAGTTTGCCTGGCATCAGGGCAAAAGGAGAGGGGCAGTGGGACGAATCTCTCACCCGGCGTGCAGCTCCCTCTTGGCTATGCTTTCCCCATCACATGGAAGAAGCATTGCCCGAACCCTGAGGTCCCATGTTGTGAGCAAAGTGTCCAGTGACAGTTTCATCCCAGTTGGGGGCAGAGCCTCAGCTGATATTGTATGTTGACAGGCATAAAACTCTGTCTGAAAGCCAGGGTAAACGCATCCTAGAACACTTTGTTAGGTAAGCGTGATGAGATTGTAAAACTTGAATTGAACTGGAACCTTAGCTGCCAGTAAAAGCAGAGGTCAGCTACACTGCAGTGAGCACATTAATCTCGATGTACATCTACACTACAAAATTAATGCAGTTTGACACCACCTTAACTGCCATGGCTGCTACTAAACTGTGGAATGACCTTCTCAAAAGGAGACAACAGCTACTTCCAGTGGGAAATGGGGATGCCTCGCTAAGGGAAAGCTCCCTAGGCGAGGACTCACGTAGAGCGGTCTGGTTGAGCTGAATGCTCCCAACCCCCTCCTGATTGAGTGAGGGGGTGTCGCAGACCCCTTGGTGAGCCTGTGGATTCCAAAGAACCCTCTCCCCTCAAGGGGAGGAAGGGAGGGGGGCGCCGAAAAGGAGGAGTAGGCGGTGCCAAGGGGTAGCGCGTCATGCCAGGCCTGTGACGTGCTGCTCTTGGTGCCGCCTTCTGCCCTTTTTCGGCGGCCCCTGCCCTAGGAAGGGGGGCGCCGAAAAGGGCAGAAGGCGGCGCCAACGGCAGCGCGTCACAGGCCTGGCGTGACGCGCTACCCCTTGGCACCGCCTACTCCTCCTTTTGGCGGCTCCCCAGCCTAGGAAGGGAGGGGCGCCAAAAAGGAGGAGTAGGCGGTGCCAAGGGGCAGCGCGTCACGCCAGGCCAGCTGCCGTTGGCACCGCCTTCTGCCCAGGCCTAGGAAGGGAGGGCGCCGAAAAGGAGAGCGCGGTGCCAAGAGCAGCGCTTCACGCCAGACCCCTGCTCCCTCCTATTTCCTTTTCGGCGGCTTTAGGAGGGGGTGGGGCCTGGGCTGGGGGTGGGGCCTGGGGGCGGGGCCTGGGGGTGGGGCCGAGCGGCCCCGCAGGTCATCAGTGACCTCTTATCCGGCCCTGGACCCGCCAGAAGTTGGACAGCACTGATCTAGAGGGTCCGGGCAAAATCCGGGGAAGGCGAGCCGCTCCGTGAGAAGCAGACGGAAGACTGCAAACCACTGCTACTCTCACTCTTCAAGAAATAAAAAATTTCTGAAACAACAGTCATTTGAAAATGCAAAAAAACCGGGAAAATGGTTAGCAAGACAGGTCCATAAGAAGAAACAATTGAGATAAATTGTAAAGATTAAAGTAAAAGATAAGGTGATAACCAAAGAAAAGGAGATAATGCAAGAATTTGGGAACGTTTACAAACAGTTATATACAAAGGACGTAATCCCTAAAGACAAAATAATGGAGTACATCGTTTTATACAGTTGGCAATATGTGCTTTAATTACAAATAAGATTATTACTTTAAAAACTAGATGAACAGACCATAGTCATAGCATATTACTGAGATCCACCTCCTCAATTTATGGCAAAGAAACAGACATTTATGAAGATTCATAAGTTTGCATGGGTCCAATTCCGGATGTATTGCCAGTTGCATCCAGCACTCCTTTCACACCAGAGATGTAGGATTCACTGGCACCCAGAAAGTATTGCTTTTCATCATGAAATTTTGCAATGACTTTCAACAGTATATAAATAATGTCAATTACTTTTGAGTCCACAGTTCTATTATACTTAAGGGACAGAGCCAATTTATCTTCAGCCAATATCAGTGCAGCTGTCTCTTATCATCCTTAGTATACCATAAAGAAGACACAATTCTGTATTGGTATCGGCAGTGGGTTCTCCAACATGGAGTTTCTTCCCCCTGATAATTGTAAAAGATGATCTTTCTTTTCGCTCTCTTTCTATTTGGGGACTTGCACTGGGGCCTCATAACTAAACACTTTCCCCCTTGATCTGACATTCTGTATTATTTTATGTGGCTGTGCAATGCAGTTATATTGTATCTTTTGACCCTGGAAACAGAGGAATCAGGGATATCTAGCTATAGCAAGTGAAGAGATAACCATCAGAACCAAGCTTCTCTCAGGTGCAACTGGCATTTGTGGTTCCAAGGAACTTCCAACACCCACCCAAACACCCATTCATATCTGCTTTTGAGGTCAGGACCACTGCAGGGCCACAGTGTACATGGCACACAAAATAACACCTGATGCCAGGTAGATCAGGAATAAATGTTTCCTTGATATTAGATTATCTGACCTTGTGCAGTGGGGAGGAAAAGGCTTATTAAAAATCTAGCATACAGAACTCAAAGCCAGGGGGAAAAATGTCAACTGCACTGGCTTCCTATTGAGTACCGAATTGCCTTCAAGGTGTTGGTTTTGACCTTTAAGGCCTTGTACGGCCTAGGGCCTGCGTACCTGAGGGACCGCCTTACCCCGTATTCTCCCCCGAGATCACTGCGCTCAGATGAACAGAATCTGGTGTTAGTGCCATCAATCTGCTCCTGCCATCTATTGACGATTAGACAGAGAACTTTTTCCGTAGAGGCACCGATGCTCTGGAACGCCCTCCCGGACAGTACCTGAGCCATCTCGGAACTGGCCCCCTTCCGGAGGGCTTGTAAGACTGCCCTTTTTGGCTTAGCCTTTAATTAGGCACACCGGACTAAGAACCATGTTGTATGTCCTCCCATATCCTGTGTGGTGATGTGTTTTAACGTGCTTTTATGTTTTTATGCTTTTATTGTAGGGCCACATGTTGACATGTTGTGACATGTTGCCCGTTATATCTGCTGTTATCCGCCCCGAGCCTGCTGGGAGGAGCGGAATACAAAAATGAACAATAAATAAATAAATAAATAAATTTCTACTTAAGGTTTGGGAAAAGGGTGAATGCTGGGCATTGTTTGTCTCAAATGGTCCCCAAATTTCAATTACTGAATGTTGTTCAAAAATCTGTTTGCCTCCAAATGCCCTCTGGAAATTATAATCCCCCCCACACACATATTTTAGCTCTCATGGACCACTGAAAAATTTCCTATTGTAAGAAAAGGGCTCTGAAATGGCTTACAAGCTCATAATTTTGTATGAAAATACAAAATTTGGTCTTCTTCCACTCTTTACATACACTGTAAGAATGGAAATTAAATGACTAACTATCATACAGTATATGAGGGCAGTCATCTTGGAACATATTGACCCAGAATTTTGTGAAAATCTGGAGTATGATTGCATCAAGTTGGGGTGGTGGGAGAGAGCTGTAATTCTACCAACACATTCAGCTGAAATTAATTTTCTTTGTTTTACTGATGATAATAGTTTTTTATTTCTCTCTCTATCTCTCCTTTCTATATTCCCCTTGCTCCTTATAAACTGGCAACATATACGCAGCAGGCATCTCAATTTTCATTCTGCCAACTCCCTATTCACGGGGTGGCCCCAAGTGTCTCTGATGTGGTCCAGGAATCCTTGGACGGTGTTTACTTGGACCGCGACAGCGTCCATTAGGGTGGTGGCCCAAGCTGCCACAGGCCCATCCAACAGGGTATACACGAACGCCACCTCTCAGCCTTGGTGGCAAAGTCGGCTGCTCTGGCAATGAGGTAAGCCCCGCACTGGCCCCGGAAGGTGCGTGCAATCGTGGGGTCTCCAGCGAAGTGGGGTGGTAGGGCCACAGGAACTCGGCGAGGGGCAGCTGGCGGAGGCGGAGGCAGCTGCGGGGGCACCTGCTGCATTGCGATCACCGCGTTAGCGAACTGCTGCTGTACATCCAAGAAGTCAGTCTGTAACTTGTGGTAATCTGCGGCCGTAGGGATCCAAGCCATCTCTTCATTGGTTTCCCCTTCCTCCACGGCAGAGGCTGCTATTTGGGACTGCATCCACTCGAGAGGTTTACGAGGAAGTGATCTCGCGTCAAGCTGTTGCAACTTAGACCTGGAGGATCCCTTAGTAAACCACCACGAAGCAGCCATGATTAAATGCTTTATTTAGAATAGGTAGAAAAAGAAAAGAGGTAAAACTATAGTCCACTGATGCTCCCAGCATCTGAGTATTGCAAGGCAATAGTTCTAATAGAGTTCAAAGATCCACTAACTGAAGCAATAGTCTTGAACCCCAATGGGCTAAAATCCAGGATAAGTCCTTGGCAAACGATGGCTTGGCTGAATACTTGAATCCGTGATGGGGAGGCTCTGCGGCCTGGTCCTGAACTTGAGTTCCATGGAGCTTGGCAAGGAAAGCTTAACGTTGGCACGAGATCCCGAGCGCCAACGGGAACCAACTTAAATAGATCCCCCATTGTTTTGGCCTCGGAGAAGTTGACTTCGGCGCAACTATTTCTCAGGAACAGTTTGTGGGCCTGACTTTCCCAAGCCTCCCAAGGAAGGAAAATATGTCAGCTCGTTAGTGGCTGCACCTGGAGAAAAGGGGGGAAGTGAAGCTTTGCCTTCCCAGCGTTTCTTATCAGTTTGGGAAGAAAGAAGGCTGCGTCTGGCCTTGACTGCTGGCTGACTTGGAGGCCTCTGCAAAGGTTTTTTCTCAGACCTTGCTGGTGACTGGGATTTAACATGGCTTCTATCTGGCTTGGCTATGGAGTCAGGCTGGGGCATGACATCACCTGGGATGCCAGTTGATTATATTGCTGGCAGGTAGCTAACAGGAGGTTTTTGTCGTGCTCTTTGTAGGTGTTAATCGGAACAGTCCTTCTCCGGGGGTCATCTTGTTTCGGCTCAGGCTCCAGCATTGTATTCAGGCCTAAGGGGGGTTTGTGCTCCCTGTTGTTTTCCCAGCTTGAAGTTGCATTTTGGGGACCTACAATGGCCACTTCATGTGGTCGGAGGTCACCCCTTGCAGGGGCCGATCTGTGTCTGCCCCTTGAGGATAGTGAGACCCTGGAGTTTGGGTGCTGCGGCTGGAGGTCACCCGCAGGGTGCTCACACTCCGGCGCCATCTTCTATAGGACAAATCCCAGCAGAGCAAGCTCAGCAACTTATAAAAGTCCAAAAATATCCACAAAGCCGAGATAATCAGCAAAGGACAAAAAAGATAGTCAAACAAAGCAAACAGGCAGGCTCCAGCGTTTGCAGCCAGAACACTCCCACCGAGTTGCTTACTGCGGCGGCGTCTTATCTTATCTATATAAGTAAAGACAGCAGTCCTTTGGTAACGAAAACATATTCCATCTCAGGCTTGGCTAAATGAACTAATAAAAGCTCAAAAATGTCAACAAGCTGATTTAACCAGCAAAAAGACAAGTCAAACAGGCAGATTCCAGCGTTTGCAGCCGGAGCACCTCCATCGAGCTGCTTACTGCGGCGCCATATTAACCTTTAAGGCCTTACATGGTCTAGGGCCTGTGTACCTGAAGGACCGCCTTACCCATTTGCTCGCACATTGTCAAAACTCTGTGCATTCCCACAGGTTGGAAAATGGCAATAATAGTCCCGATACATAAAAAAGGTAACAAAAAAGATCCCAAGAACTACCGTCCTATCAGCCTCATTGATATCACTGCAAAAATATTCTCCCGAATTCTTTTGGACAGGATTGAGACCTGGGTCCTTACTAACAAACTACTGCCGGAAGAGCTTGCAGGGTTCAGGAAAGGAAGATCCCCCATGGACAACTGTTTAGTCCTAAATCACCTAGTGACTCAATCCTTACATAAGGGCAGACCACTCTTCGCAGCCTTTATTGACTTCTCAGCTGCGTTTGACAGCATTAACAGAGACATTCTCTGGGAAAATTGGAATCTCGTGGGATCGATCGCAGACTACTAGCCCTGATTCAGAACCTCCACTCCGATAATGTCATCCAGATTAGAACAGACGCAAAATGCGTGCTCACCAACAACGTTAAAATAGCTAAGGGAGTCAGACAAGGTTGCATTTTAGCACCTATATTGTTTAACTTATTTATTAGTGACCTTCCTGACTTCCTAAATGAGAATTCCCTCCATAGGCCCAAAATAGGGCCTCGCCCTCTCAATACCCTTCTTTACGCGGATGATCTTGTCATCATTGCTTTCTCCCAGGTAGGCTTGAGAAGGGCGTTGAGGAAACTCAACACATACGCCAGTGCAAATGACCTGACAATCAACAAAAACAAATCAAAAGTGATGAGATTTGCTAGGAGAGACAGGAAGCACAAGTGGTCTCTTGGACAGGAGGCAATCGAACAAGTTAAAAAGTATACTTACCTTGGGGTCACCTTCTCTGCTAACGGGTCATGGGTGGATCATATGCATGCACTTTCCATCAAGGCTAACCTCAGGCTTTCTCAGCTTACCAGGTTAATTAACCGCCACTACCCGGGATCCCTTCTGCCAATTCTCAAAGTCTATGCCGCCAAGGTTTTGCCTCTCTTGTTGTATGGCACAGAAATTTGGGGCCTGACCAATGTCACCCCTATTGAGCGCACCAAGACTAACTTTTTAGGCGGATTCTGGGGGTGAATAATGGCACTCCTGCAGCGGCAGTCAGGTCCGAATTAGGCAGACACCAAATCTCAGGCCTAGCAAAAATTAGAGCCATTAACTACTGGTGCAAGGTAAACAATCTAGAAGATGCGAGACTGCCCAAGTTGTGCCTGATGGAGCAATTCAGAGTTCCCTCTCAGAAAACATGGGGGGGGGGGCTCCATAATGACATATCTCATCCTACAGGGGCTCCAGGTGGATCCGTCGAACATCAGAGTGACTTCAATGATGAACCGGGTGAAGCAGAGGGTACTCGATGTATGTGCCCAAGATGACCTAGCCCATTTGGCTAGGGTTAAATCCATGCACTGGTTAGCCCAACAACCCAACCACTTTGTTACTGCCCCGTATTATTATTTATTATTATTATTTATTGGGGCTTCTTCGCCGCCGACTCCCGGGGGCTCGCGGCGGCTCACAGAGCCAGTGGCACAGCGCCAAAGGGTTAAAAACATAAAACAGTTAAAAACAGTTAAAACAACAAAATACAATATACCAATTGAACAGCAGCAAATATCACAGCCCAGAGAGTATAGACGGGGCCTACTCGCCGAAGGCCTGCCTGAACAGATGAGTTTTGCAGGCCCGTCTAAATGGCAGCATCTGGCTCGCCCGCTCCTACCTCACCTTAGGATTGCCTTACCCATTATTCATTCCAGAGATCACGACGGTCTGAAGACCAAAACCTTTTAGAAGTCCCTAACATCCGGACTTACAAACTGTAATCCACCAGATACAGGGCCTTTTCAGTTGTGGCATTGAATCTCTGGAATGGGTTGCCTGAAGAAGTTAGAGCCATACGTGACTTGCTCCCTTTCCGGAGGGCTTGCAAGACCTTTCTCTTCAGGCAGGCTTTCGGTACCGACTGAGGAAAATAATGTAGCTGAAATTGTATCTGTAATTACAAATGAAATAGAGGAGTTTCCAATCTCCCCTATTTGGGCAAAGTCATGGAATGTGTGGTGGCTTCGCAGCTCCAGGGGTTTTTGGTAGACACTGATTATCTTGATCCAGGACCGTCTGGCTTTAGGCCAGGATATGGTACTGAAACAGCCTTGGTCGCCTTGGTAGATGATCTACGCCGGGAGCTCGACAGGGGGAGTGTTTCCCTGTTGGTTCTGCTGGACCTCTCAGCGGATTTCGATACCGTTGACCACGGTATCCTTCTGGGTCACCTTGCAGATATGGGGCTTGGGGGTACTGCTCTGCAGTGGCTCCAATCCTTCCTGGAGGGTCGTACCCAGAAAGTGTTACTGGGTGACACCTGTTCGGCTCCACAACCTTTGTCTTGTGGAGTCCCTCAGGGTTCAGTACTGTCCCCGATGTTATTTAACATCTACATGAAACCGCTGGGAGAGATCATTCGGAGTTTTGGAGTAAGGTGTTATCTGTACGCAGATGACGTCCAGATCTGTCACTCCTTTCCACCTGTCACTAAGGAGGCTGTCCAGACTTTGAACCGGTGCTTGGCTGCTGTGTCGGACTGGATGAGGGCTAGGAAATTGAAACTGAATACAGACAAGACAGAGGTCCTCCTGGTAGGTCGAAAGGCCGAACAGGGCATAGGGTTACAGCCTATGTTGGATGGGGTTACACTCCCCCTGAAGACGCAGGTTTGCAGCTTGGGAGTGATCCTGGATTCATTGCTGAGCCTGGAACCTCAGGTCTTGGCGGTGGCCAGGGGAGCTTTTGCACAGTTAAGACTCGTGCACCAGCTGCGCCCGTACCTTGGGAAGTCTGATCTGGCTACGGTTGTCCACGCTCTGGACACATCCCAAATAGATTACTGCAACGCACTCTACGTGGGGCTGCCTTTGAAGACAGTTTGGAAATTACAATTAGACCAACGGGCGGCAGCCAGATCACTAACCGGAGCTACATACAGGGAGCATACCACCCCCCTGTTGTGTCAGCTCCACTGGCTGCCTTTCCACTTCCGAGCTCAATTCAAAGTGCTGGTTTTGACCTTTAAAGCTCTATACAGTGCTGGCCCAGCTTACTTGTCCGAACGCATCAGCCCCTACATCCCACCTCGTAATTTAAGATCGTCCAGGGAGGCCCTGCTCTCGCTCCCGCCAACTTCTTAAAACACGGTTGATAGGGACGAGAGAGAGTGCCTTCTCGGTGGTGGCTCCCCATCTGTGGAATGCGCTCCCTGTCATGCCCCAGCCTGATCCCATAGCTAAGCAAGACCGAAGCCATGTTAAATCCCAGTTCTCCACCGAGTCTAAAAAGAAACCTTTGCAGAGGCCTCCGAGTCAGGCAGCAGTCAAGGCTAGAAGCAGCCCTTTTCTTTCCCAAGCTGATAAGAGGCGCTGGGAAGGCAAAGCTTCGCCTTCCCCTGTATCGCCAGGTGTAGCCGTTAATGAGTTGACATACTTGACGTCCTTGAAGGGCTTGAGAAAGTCACCCCCACCAACTGTCCATTGGAAAGAGTTATGACGCAATCGGCATCGCAGAGATCAACACCATGCAGGGCCTATTTAGGTTGGTTCTTGTCGGTGCTAGGCATCTCGTGCCAACGTTTAGCTTCCTTGCCAAGCACCACGAAACCTCAGCTCCAAGGACCAGGCCGCTGTGCCTTCACCTTACTCAAGTCTCCAGTCAAGCCTTCGTTTGCCAAGAACTTATTCTGGATTTAAGCCCATTGGGGTTCCAAGCTTACTTTTTTATTTATTGGACCTTTGAACTCTTTTGGAACTATTGCTTTGCAATACTCAGATGCTGGGAGCATCAGTGGACTATATTTTTATCTCTTTCCTCCTTTCTACCTATTCTAAATAAAGCATTTAATCACAGCTGCTTCGTGGTGGTTTACTGAGGGATCATCCGGGCCCAGGTCGTAACACTCCCAAGTGGCATACGATTGACCACATCCCTCCTGGCATTCAGGTAACGAGTGAAGTCCTGGCTGTGGGACCAGGCGTTTGCGCATTAGCACAATGCAGCACTTTGGACTGGATTTGTAAGGGGAAGTTGATGGAGATGGCTGAATGCCCCTGTTATGGATGGAACACTGTTTTTAACTTAAGTGAATGTGTGTGATGTGTTAATGTTAATTGTAACATGCTGAATGTTTTTGGTTTTATATTGTATTTATTATGTTGAGATCGAATTGTGCCTTTTGTTAGGCCACTCTGAGTCCCCCCTCGGGGGTTGAGAAGAGTGGGGTACAAATGTTGGAAATAAATAATAAATAAATATTCTGTACCTTGTTTTTGTTGCTAAATTTCTTGAATTTGTTTTAAACCTTTAAAGTGTTTATGTTTATCGAGTGTGAACCGCCCCGAGCCTTTGGGGAGTGGTGGGTATAAATTGAAATAAATAAATAAATGAATAAATAACTAGCCCTAGATCTCAAATTTTGTCCTCAGAGCCTGGGATAATCCTGAACTAGAAACTCTAGTAGATATCCATGCTTTTGCTGTTTCAAAGTATCACCTTTTCTCTTTTTCTAATCATTGCACATGGTCAGATATAGATGTAAAACCACCAACACATATTTAAAGAAATTGTAGAACCTATAAGTCATAAATAAGATCCCTCAAAAGCTTGGCCACAGGATAATCAACATCAAGAAAGAAAAAATGCAGTTCATTCCCTTAAAAAATTCACATCCCTGTGCTTGACACAGCCTATAAATATTAATTGTGATTGCAAGATGCAAGCAACTCTTAACTCCATTTCTGCCCTGCAGTCGTCTTGTTTGAAATTAAATTTATCACCATCTGGGATACCAAAGCTTCCTTTTAAGACAGGCATGGACACTTTTCAATTCTGAAAATGCTGTCACTAAGGAAAAATATTGTATTTACTCAATGACAACAGACAGAGATGAATATAGAAAATGACATGTTAAATAAATGCAGAATGTTAAAGAAGTCTATATTGAAGAATAATAAATGACATGAAAGGATGACGATAGGCAAACAAGCAGGGGAAGAAAGTTTGATCTCAGATGAGACCATCACCAGGGAAAAGATACTACCGAATCTCAGGAAATAAACTGATTCTTGTTTGCTTGACCCTAGGAAGGAGTTCTAAACAACACCATAGACAAGTTGAAATTAGTTGTCATCTTCCAGTACTGTCTACTGCAGAAATGGTGAAAATGTTAGCATTCAAAAAGTTCGGACTTTAACTCAAGGAGCCAGCATATCCAAATGTGTGTGTGCGTGTGCGCACGTGCATCTTCAAGCTAACTGTCAATTTATGAAGATCCAATTGGCTGCAAAGGATTTTCTTAAGAAAGGAATACTCTGAGATGGTTTTGACAGTTCCCTCCTCTCTAATTTAGCCTACTACACTTGTTATTCTTTGGTGGACCCCATTCAATTATTAAACTGACCCAGCTTAACTTCTGACATTAGACAGGACTTGGTGCTTATGAAATATTTGTACCAAAAGGCTCCATACTCATATATTCCTAATCTATTCTAGGGGCCATGGTGGCACAGCGGGTTAAACCACTGAGTTTCAGAACTTGCTGACCGGAAGGTCAGTGGTTCGAATCCATGAGATGGGGTGAGCTCCCATCATTAGCCCCAGCTACTACCAACCTAGCAATTTGAAAACATGCACATGTGAGTAGCTCAACAGGTACCACTTCAGCAGGAAGGTAACAGCACTCCATGCAGTCATGTCGGCCACATGACCTAGGAGGTGTCTACAGACAACACCACCTCTCCAGCTTAGAAATGTAAATGAGCACCACCCCCAGAGTTGAAGTTGACTAGACTTAATGTGAAGGGGAAACATTTACCTTTTTATTCTAGCCAGCTACAATTCTTCAGGTGCTTATTCAAATATCTTTACCATCACTAGGGAGCTGGAGCCCTTTGCTTAGAGGTACAAACTTGGAAATCTTTGATTTTCCACCTAGAAAGCATGGGCCTTGCTAATATGTTAGTGACCTCCTCCTACAAAGGTTATAGCCTCCTCCCCAGTCTTCAAAAAAATAAGGAAAGAATCTGAATCCATCTGTTGTGTCCAAACAGCACTGTAAAATCTGTCAGCAAGGTTGTCATTTCATACAAAAATTGCTCGAGGGACAGTAAAACTGTAGCCTGCTTGTAAAACAGCAATGCTGCTAGCGAATGCTTGAACCTTCTCACTAATAAGAGATAGTAAACAAAGATTGTCACATACAGCAAAAAAAGTCTGCATTGAAATCTACTGTAAAGTCAACATCTATTACTAAGGAATGAACAAATTACATAAAGCAAATATTACTATTTAATATCACTTATTACTGATATTGATGTTACTGCTGTAATTGCTGTAATATCAGAATATTATATGATACTATTGCATCTGTGTTGGCTAATCTGAATCCTAAGATCAATAAGTCTTGTAGCATTTTATTGGTTTAATCATTTTATTTTGGGGTAAGCAATGTAACTTTTTGGGCTACAGTTCTCAACATCAGTCCATGGTAGCTGAGGAATTCTGACAGTTATAGTAAAAAAATTGTAACCTCTCCAAACTCCAGGGAAATGATTTTATGGGCTCAAATATATTTCACCATGTATGTGGAGTATTCTAGCTGGCTGCAAGCACAGGAAATTTGCAACCAAGTATCCCAATCAACTATTACACTATTCTGTGGAAGCTTGCCTTTGAAATATACCATACTGCTCTGATCTGAGGTTTTCTCATGGTTTGGAAATGGTATATAGGTTGGCATATAGATATGTGTACATGCACATTTGATTGAATCTGCAAACATTTGAAGCTACTTACCCTTGGTCTAACTCAGGGTAGGATCTGTAGTGGAAAAGATATGTCTTGACCTAGCTTATCTTATTTGTGAGGTTTGGAGAGGGGAAGGAAAAACAAGACCATCAGTTCTCGTGACAGTAGCCAAACAGAGGTTTTTTTAAAGAGTTAAAATGAATCATATCTATTAAGCAGTGTCACTTGTCCAATGATATCGATCCCTGCGAAAATAGTGGGGGAATGTTCTCTTGTCCCACTGAAAAATGTACTATATACATGAGTTTTGTGCGACCCTGCTCTGAGGTTTGGGGATTACTCATGTACAAGTTCCAAAAATAATGTTTCACACATTTGTTTGTTTGATAGAATGACTGACTTGTCCATCCATCCATCCATTGCCCAGAATTGAGTTTTGAAGGAAATTGCCTAGGGTACATTTAATATGCTGTTCTATAAAAACCTGTGCTTGTTTCATATTCACTGAAAAGAAACTTGCAGAACATCTATCACATAACGTTAATCAATGTAAATTTGTGACTGATCATATCTGAGAGAGAAACCCTGATTGAACTTGTTCTACTTTAGATGTGAAGCCTGTGATCCATACTGGAATTGCTGAAAAATATAATAATTGGGCTGAGGTTTGTTACCTTTGCTTAGAATGAAGACCTTTGTTGCAACTGGGATATACTGGCCACCTTTGGTACAGAAAAAGTGAATTATTGCTTTACTACTGGATAGAGCATTTTGTACAGCTATTTTTTGGTGGCATCTCCAGGAATCTGTGGCCTGAAAGGTAACCCCTAAATATTTAAAACTGGAGACTTGTTCTATTAAGTTCTTTCCTATGTACCAGTTATGCCTGGCTCGCTTCTTTGAGAAGATCATAATTTTGGTTTTACTATAGTTGATCTTTAGCAGGTTTTTCTCGCAGTATTGGTAGAATGCACTGATCATATACATATTGGAGTTAAATCTGTGCACACACAAATATGTCATGCCACATCTTGCTATTCCTTCTTAACACAAAACATCCTCCACCTATCCTTCACATCACAGCCAAGATACTATTTTATAAGCTTAAGAATTCAGAAGTGTGTAAGGCTTACCTTACACTTCCAAATCATTGTTTTCCATCATTTCTTTTTGTACTGTGAAGTTATTCACTTCTAATTTTAGAGTGTTTGTCAGATGTAAGCTTGGAATGGCTGCCTCCTGGCTCTCTGCAAGCCTGCCTTTATAGCAATATGTTTTTCTTTGCTTCCATGGCACTACCAGCTGCCACACTTGTCCACTGTGAGTCATTTAATGCCACTTTATTAAAAAGCAAAGATGACCCAAAGGGACAAAACAAAGAAGCACAGATGTCCTCCAGCAGAACATGAGTGACATTTGAAGATTCATTAGCCATGTATCTGTTATAAACTGACAATGTAACAAAAATACAAAATATGGTGACCCAATTTGTTGAGAGTAATTAGCATGTGTTATCTTTTTTCATTGCATGACAACCAGTGTAATACCTGTTAAAATGTTCAACAAAATAATTATAACACATGAGTAGATCTATGCCCAACCAATCTGGTATAACATTTTCAGAAATCAGACACATGTTTCGACACCTCTTTCTCTCTCTTCCTCTTCCTCCCACACACAGATGCTGTCTAATAAAAAGAAATACTACTTATTGCTGATTTATGAGTCAAGTGAGAAAGTGGACCAGATATACACATTTGTTATTGTTGAAGTGTGCCTACCGGACATTCCTAACTTATTGTTGGGCTTGTGGCTTCTTTGGCTACCAGGATTGTGGGATCTGAAGTGCAAGCAGGTGTGAGAGGTGGGAATGTTCAAGTGCTGAGTTTCCCTAGGAATTAGTCTGTTTGAAGCAGAGCAAAGCAGAGCAACATAACGCCCAAGCTGATAGTTACAGCTAGCAGAGAAGGAATTTTAATTGGCATTTCCAAGGCCTTGCTTTGGGCGGTGGAGGAAGATGCCAATTAGGGGATATCAAAAGTGATTTGGTTTTGGGTATTTTACTTCAGCTTGCTTGGCAAAGCCTCAGATTCTGGCAACATTGGTTGAAAGGACCTTTGCATTGGGTTTGCATTCATGTTCATAGACTTACGTTTTCTGCTTTGACTTTGGAAATTCTAGTTTGAGTTTTTGGGACTTTGATTGCCTGTTGCCTGTTCTGCGTATGACCTGGTTGGTTACTTGGACTTCGCTGACTTCTCCATCCCTCAACCTGGAATGAATTTGCTTCTGCCGCTTCGCTGACGTCAGAAGCTATGCATTGACTGCCTTCCCGTGTGATGACTTCGGACTCCATTTGATGCTTCTTCGCTCTTCATGTTCCTCTTTAGCAATTACTGTTTGTTTTTGTGTGCCTTTTTTCTTTTGTTTTGATGCACTTTGGGATAAAGTGGGTCTTGTGACAATTTAATCCGGGGTGTTTTTTGCATGCTAGCGGTTTTTTGGAGCTATTTTTTATTCTTTTATGTTATGTTATTTATTTATTTCATCGATTTTATATACCGCTCCTTCCAGCAGGCTCGGGGCGGTTTACATACAACCAAATTAAAACAGGTGATACAACAATAGACATAAAATTGCATAGAAATGCAATACAATACATAAAAGCAATAAAATGCAAGCAATACATAAAATGCAGTAGAACTGAGAGTATCACACTGAAGTCTAAGTGTTTTGGGGACAGTTTGTCCATTTTTTATTTGACTACTACGTTTTTGAATAAACTCTACTTTAAACATTACTTGCTCTGGCTCTTTAAGGCAGTGTTTCTCAACCAGTGTGCCGTGGCACACTAGTGTGCCGTGAGCGATCATCAGGTGTGCCACCAATACCCTTTCTTCCCCTCCTGCCGAACACTTTTTCTTCTCCACTCGGGCTCCTTCTTCCCAGCCTCGCTCTGCTCGCTTTGCTCACGCTGCCGCTTCTGCGTGACATCTTCAGACTCGCCCCACATCTTCCTCACTCTAACCGTGAACTCTATCTGCGTTTCAGTACTTTCAGTACTTTCAGTTGGTAATGGGAGTTCAATATGCCAAGTTTGGTTCAATTCCATTGCTGCAAGAGTTCAGGGTGCTCTTTGTTTGTGTGTTAACTATAAATCCCAGAAACTGTAACTTCCAAATGTCAAGGTCTATTTTCCCCAAACTCACAATTGGGCATATTGAGTATTCATGACAAGTTTGGTCCTGATCCAACATCGTTTGAGCCCAGAGTGCTCTCTGGATGGAGGTAAACTACAACTCCAAAACTCAAGGTCAATGTCCACCAAACTCTTATAGTATTTTCTCTTGGTTATGGTAGTTCTGTGTGGGAAGTTTGATTCCATTCCATCATTGGCGGAGTTCAGAGTGCTCTTTGATTGCGGGTGAACTATAACTCCCAGCTGTTGAGCAAGACCTTCATGTGTGTCTTTCTGCCATTTCTGCCAGGATATCTATGTTGTGTTCATCGAAACAGGCCCAGGTTTCACACTGAGTGTATAAATACATTTAAAAACATATTAACTGTATGTATTACTGTGTTAGAGTGTCATTTTGTGTCATTTTGGTTGGTAGTGTGCCCCAGGATTTTGTAAATGTAAAAAACATGCCGTGGCTCAAAAAAGGTTGAAAAACACTGCTTTAAGGCGTCTGTGTTGTGACAAACACTGTACTACATACTGCATTTCTATCACAACCAAGTGGTCAAAACAAAGAACCTTGTGGTGTAACTTTAGAATATTGGTAAGTCCAATACTAGGCAAGTTTAGAGTAAATTGTGCTGAAATTAATGAATCTGCTCACTGAAATGAATGGGACATACAAATCATGGCCAGTCCCTGGGAATGGCAATAGTCCTACCCTTTGCTGCAAATCTGCTGTAAACCAGATTACCATCACATTTGTCACAACTCACTGTATAAAATCTGAGGAATCTGACACAAAGGAATCAGACTTCGAAAGGCCTCTTGCTATAGGTGGTATCTTTATCTCAGGATCTGAGAAGCTAATGTCAGATATAACTAATGAAGATATTTACTTTGATAGACCTCTGCCTAAATTAATGAACACAAAGGAGACATCTTCATCATTTGCAATATGACAATAGGAAAGATGGATGTATGCAGAGAGACAACACCTGAAACACTGAACAGTCAACTACATGGAATCTCGAGTTTTCCTATTAGCTTCCATGACTTGTTGTAGACAACAGATTTATCTTCTAGTTTCAAAATGCACCTGAATTTATTTGGATGCTTAACCCTGGTCTGACATAATGCTAAACCTTGATGTCTTTTTCTTTTGGCTTTTGTTACTTCAACTTCAAATGATTGTTTCTAGAATGGTTTGCCCTTCACCTCTGATGAATTGTCTAGATTACCCTTGTTTGACATGGCATGGCTAGACTCTCTTGTAACTATTTTCCTCCACTACAGAGTGCCTGGCTAGAAATTTGGTTTCTCTAGGCATGATTTACAAGCCCTATATACATGCAGAATATATTTGTGGATACAAAGCCATGGATAATAGCAAAACCTATTCAAATGAAGGACTTTTGGCCTAATAATACCATAGAACATGTAATGGGACCTAGAAAATACCAAGAGAAGGCATATTTTGTGGAACATATATAACTGAAATCAACCAACTGTGTGGTTGTGGAGGTCATATTATATGTCAGAATCAGAGTTCCAATATTCTGTTCAAGGAAAGGCAGAGAAGCCAGAAACACTATACCACCTGCAGTTACTGCCTCCAAATGCTGATGCAGCAAGTATGTGAACTAATTCTGAATTTGCAGCTCTAGTGATGTCAGTTCCTTTTTTTATTTGCCTCTAGGAACTTCAACTCTTGATAACCTTATTCCTGTGATCTAACTGTCAAGCTTCTGATTCTCAACAAACCTTGTGCAATTGCCAGCCAAATTCCCCTGTCCAGGTTCAATGATCAGGAGCATAGCAGATCTACTTGATGATTAATGTTATTTAGAATCCCTACATGAAAAGCAACATTTTGTAACCAACTATTGGTTTCTATAATGTCAACTCACCTTTGAGCAGAAACGTTAGTGGAAGCAGTGTCAAGAATAATAAGGTCCCCAAGTAAAGCAATTTCTAATCACTCTGTTCAGATTGCATCTTTCAGCATTTAGAGAGTTGTGATGTTTTAGATGCTAAATTGAAAAAAAAACCTCACGTAATTCATAACAGTCAATACAACATAATTTCTCTGAAGTCCTAAACAAACTTCCTAGTAAAATGTATGCATGATACCAACACAGTGGCCAGACCCATAATGTCTGAGCAGGCATTGTCTCATCTATATTCTTAGAAAATATAAGCTACAATTTATACTCATGTATCTTTTAAAATCAAAATATCATCCTTTATAAACTGGGTCTACTTATACAAAAGTCAGTGTTGGAATACGGACCCAGAGAGAAGGCAATGACAAGAGGCAGAGGCGAGAAGTCCTACCCAATTACTCTTACTGTCAAAACTGGAGAATTAAAGGAAGCCCTGCCTCCTTTCCTAATTCTTTCTTTTTAAGTGAAAGCAGGCAGTTACCGAATTACAAACATCCGACTTACAAATGATTCATAGTCAAGAACGGTGGTAAGGAAACAGGAGTGAGAGAAATCTACCCAGCAGAAGAGAAATTCACTTCTGAAAGTTATCATGGGGAAGGTACGTACTTCCACTAAATCTTTGTCATCAATCTTTGTTTCCACAACAAGCCAAGTTTTTCAAAATCCAATTATCGCAGGGACAGAAAGTGAGGTGAATCTTCTGAACAGGGGCACAGACAGCAAAAGAAACACCACAAGGCTGTTAACCCTTCCCTGTGCTACTCAAAGATAGATAGATAGATGATCTACCTGTTAAGAACAAACCTACAGAACTTATCGTGTTTGTAACTTGGGGACTGCCTGTAATTAGAAACATGAGTGAGCCTGAAGAATGCAGCACACATACATTTTGGGTACTTAAGGAACACCACTGGATGAATTGACACCAAATTTGCATCACTCATAAAAACACTGAAAAACACAGCAGAAGAGACTTTAAAAGCCAAAAGAAAAAGAAAAATACATTACAACGCATGTGCAAAACCACATATATACACACGAACACACATATATACACACATATACACACACATATATATACAAATACACACACACAAAACATATACACAGACTGGATCACAGTAATGTGTGGCAGGGGATGGCTAGTTTTTAATAAGAGCTTTCTGCCTAAGCCTCTCTGCAGAGACACCACAGCATTTTTAATAGGACCTTTTTATATCAACAAGTTAAAGAGTAAGCTATTAAAATTCCAATATTCTAGAAGGAATTTGGCATTCTAGAAAAATATATAAATATTTGTATTTATACACTATTTCTATGAATTCATTTTGGACATTCTATGATATTTTTAGGTTTCTTAATACCAATATTAAAGAGACATAAAACAAAATGAGAGACAATATCTATGTATAGGTCTATATATCAGGAATATCTAGGTATGGGTCTATACATCAGAACATATAACAAAACGGAATATATGTACTTTGTGGCCAGACATTTCAGTTTCTGTCTTATTCAGATGCTCTGAAGAAAGGGAAGCTATGTCTTAAAGAATACAGAGGATGGATTATTCCAAAATGGAGGCTGTCTGCTGCTAGGGTCTTAAGTCTATAACTCCAGTTGTTCTACCTCCTATGTCAGTTTAAATGTAAGATAAACAAAAAAAAACCCCAAATATGCAATGAGGAACGTCTGATTTGTGGAGATCTCTGTTTCAGGCATTGACTGTTTTGATCCAGTGACTGGACAATGAAACCTTTAGAGTCCACCTTTACAGTTCCTATTTCATTTAGGGATAAAACAATACTTTGAAACCCTCACCGCCATCATATAAACACAATCTGCAAAACCTGGATTGGCTTTTCAGGCAAGGATTCATGTACTAAATCTGAATCCTTAAATAATGCTGTTGAAGTAGGACACCTGTTCAATTCTGTCTTTTCCAAAAGATGGATTGATCTCTGGGAGGGATAGGGACCATTCTCTGCCCCCATTAAGGACCACACTGGCATAGACATCATTTCTGGTTCAGAAGTGACAAACAGAGGTTTTGCTCCACCCCCCAGGTTGGAGGGATGTATGGTGCTGTGAGAGAGAAAACATTGCATTTTGTAGTGGGTTGAGTCCATTTGAGCTGTTTTAAGAGATTAGACTGGTCTGGATTCTTCCATGGGCCACACTTTATGGACTTAAAGGTTGCAAGAGTTAAAGGTTCATGGATTACACTTTGCCCTTCCTAGCTCTATAAAGAGTGGGGAAGGTACTGAACATCATTTACATTTTAAAAGGCAAAGAGCTAGTAATACAGCCACTTACATCCATACCTTTACTTCCATCTTCATTCACAAGCATTGACAGTATAACAACCCATCAAAACTAACACAGCTTTCCCAATAGGACTAATTAAAGTCTAGGTGTCTGGACAACCCAGAAGCCCCAAACCACCAGGCAGCAAATGATACATTTTATGATAAGAAATTCCTAACAGTGGTGGAGCAACACTATTATATGAGAAAAATAGACAGCCGTTGTCTCTTTGCCAGTCAGACATACATACACGCTGCCTACACTAATCAATACCCTGACTGCAAAGAGTGTAAATACTGTATGAAGACTCTGAATCCTTAAGCAGGTATGAAAGTTTGCCTCTATTCTGCAGTATACAAAGAGACACGCTTGTTAAATATTTGTACAGGCTCTGGCTTTTAAATCACACGGAGTAGCAACCTCACATGTTTCCATTTCATATTTTAAGTGTGAACATGACAATTAGGTGTTTACAAATGTGTGTGTTAAGAAAAGTACAGTAATTAGGAAACCACAACTAACTGGTTCAGTTTCCTCAGAAGTTGAAAAACTCAAGTTTGCCATCAGATGGTGTTTTAACATCCGTCACTAAATATAGCTGAGGTTTGCGCAGTTTTACTAATTTGCAAACTGTTCAATCAAACAATCAACATCTTCAGTTTTACCTTTCACTTGTTGCCCCACTTATCACTTTGAGAAAAATCCATATAAACAGTTTCCTTTCTATGTAAACAAGACTTTTAAGGAATGGAAACTTTCATAAATGTTGTTCTTACAGGCAAGGTGGAATAATTTTACCATTTTGATAATCAAAAACTCTAGTTTTCAAAGAGTGTTCATAGTTTAGAACATTATCCATGCAAAAAAATCATTGCCACATAAGGGGAAAAATCATAAAGCTGTGCAGAAAACATATAGAAATGCTTTTCTGTGCAGATAATTCTGTACAAGAAATTGTGTGCCTTCATCATGTGGATTTAAGTCCTGAAATGCAAACCTTCTCGTGGATTGAAGATTCTGTCAGGCAGTTTCCTGATATACAAGAAACCAATTTGTCAACTATTTACCTAATATCTGTTAATATCCTTCCTGTTAATATCCTTCTTATGTGGAGAAGATGTGTACACTTCTCATGTGTACACTGAGTAAAAATCAATATTTTACTGAATCCCCACCAATACAAAGTGCATGACATACAAATGGCAGTGAGCTTTGCTGGGACTACTCCTGGGACCTCCCAGTCAAGACAACCAGGGAAGAACAGAGAGCCATGGAGGAGCTACCGATGGAGGAAGGGGGGAGAGCAATGGTCGAGTCACACACCTTGGCTGAACATCTGGGAATCGAGGAGAAGCCAGCCAGGCCGAACCTGGAGGCCCTGGACCTGGAGGCCCTCGACCGGGAGGCCTTCGACATCTCCAGGATCCTGGAGAGGAACTGTGAGCCCCCAGCATTACCCCAAGTGACAGGAGACCGCTACCGGCATCGCTGCCTCTCCCCCATAGGGAGAGAGGCCCCAGGAGACTCCTTCAAGATGGCACCTCTCCTTGGGGACGCTGGCATGGAGATCGCCACTGAGATAGACGCCACAGGACTGATCCCTCTGCGCAAGCGCGGACATCTACACAAGTGTGGCCATCGAGCAAGGAAGAGATGGAGACAGCATCATTCCTTCCCTGGCGCCACTTCCGGTGATTGCCGCGAACGAGCTCTAGGAACGGAAAACATGCAATTGGGGTTTTCTGCTTGATCTGTACAATTCATTGCAAGCTCCCTATACCCCAAAGCTGCTTGTCAATTTTAGGAAACCATCCTGATCATCACAAGATGCACTATTGAACACCGACAGAGAAAATCACAAAAACCCTTTCTGCACAAGATAATCAAATTTTAGTCCTCCAGTTATTTTGACCTAAAACTCCCATCAGCTTCGCCTAACACAGTCAACCTAACACAGTCGCCTAACACTTCGCCTAACACAGGCCCCTCGGCCGGCTGATGCTGACATAATTACCTGGCCTATTGGGGTCCCAGACCCTAAGGCACTTTCTGTGTTTTCCTCGTTATTGTACTGTGACATGTAATTTTAAATGTTTTAATGTTTTATTGCAGGGCTGCAGGGCTGTTGCATGCGGCCCGTTTTATATGTTGTAACCCGCCCCGAGCCTGCAGGGAGGGGCGGAATATAAAACCAAATAATAAATAAATAAATAAATAAACAGTAAGATGCCAATATTGTTTGAAGTGTCTTGTTATTATTGTGAAATCATGAAGTCTCCATATACTGTCCTGAGAGTTGTCAATCTGGTATAGAACTTTATTATTATTCTTATCTTCTTGGTCCAAATATGCACTGTTACTATTTGTAAATGAAGTATGGGTGTAATTATTCAATGTTTCAAAGCTCTTACAAATACTGTGTGTTTCTGTACATGCAAAACAAACACATTCCTCTTGTTAACAAGTTATTAAATACCTGATGTGATGTTCTTTCATATGTTCCTCCTGAACATGGCATTTAATTAATTCGACGGTGTTATTTTAACAAATACAAGCTGTCCTACAAAGTGTAATGGAGGTTGACTATATAAGAAACAGAAGCTTACCCAGAAGTATTTTGCAGTCCAGCCAACAATATAATAAAGTCCAGTTACTGCCCTCAACAATTTCAAAAGCAGATATAGGAAATATTATTTTAAAATTTATTGTAATAAAAATAAAAGTATGTATTATTACATTTAAGAAAATAAAATCCTCAGCAGTATACAAAATGACAACAATGGCAAAAAATCTTAACTATCAAATCAAATACAGTACAACACCTTTATCCATTGATTTGCTATCCATAGATTCACATAGCCATACTGCGAAAATATTCCCCCCTCCACAGATCTGTTTTGTTTGCTCCTTTCTCCCACTACTTATCTCATCCAAAGTTTTATCAATTTTATCCTAGTGCATTTGGCCCACCCACTGCGTTCTATTTCTCTATCATGTTATTTTGTAACTGTTTATTTTATTTTGTTATTTCATGTATTTATTTTAATAGTATTTTCTGCTTCTTTGTATTTTATTTTGCTATACTGTAATTTTGGGCTTGGCCTCATGTTAGTCACCCCGAGTCTCCTCCAGGGAGATGGTGGCAGGAACAAATAAAGTTTATAATTATTGTTGTTATTTAGTTCCACCAGTTCAATTCTATAGTATACTTCTAGTCCAAGTATTAACAAAATATAGGTTTTGCTATTATCCACAGTCCCAAGAATGCACACGTGTCTTGGAAAATTTATCCCATGGACACATGCACATCAGTAAAGCTGTGGTTTGGTCATTTAGTCTGGGAAGGCTTATTTAGAAAAAGAAATGACTGAAACAGACACTAGAAACAAAGCAATGCAGGTTCAAGCCTAACTTTCACACAGAGGAGATTCCAAAAATAAGAGGAGGCAATAAACCACCACAACTGTTCTTTGAAGAGAATTTTAACCCTAGTAGAACTACCTGGGGCACCTCTTCTGATGGACCTACCAACTGGTCAGATTCATGAAAGAGGAGGTGTGCTATAAACTATACAGGGCCGTAGCCAGGATTTTGATTGGGGGGGCTGAGTTTGGTTCGGGGGGGGGGCTGAGACTGGGTGGAAGAGGGTCTACCCTAGCAAACCTTTTGTATTGTTATCCCAATAACCCCATTAATGGGGGATATAATGAGCATGGTGATCAGATCATGATTTAAATGCACATAACAGTTTAAATAATGTACCAGTAAGGCCTTTTCGCGGACCACCCTGAGAATTTCGGGGGGGCTGAAGCCCCCTTAGCCCCCCCCCTGGCTACATGCCTGACTATATATATACAGTAACTATATATAACTTTATATAACTATAAAGCTTGGTCACAGGATGTTAAGGATTTTCTGAACTAAGTTCAAACTAGTCTAGCCAAGCAAGCAAACAGCTCACAGAAAAGCCAAATAGCCACATTCTGGAGTAGTCTCTGGAGAATGAGGAGAACTCCATATTCAGCACATTACAATAATCAGTTTCTGACTATATCATGATCTGCATAACTATGACAAGGCTACTTCAGTCCAAGAGATCTGTACATGATGTACCAACAAAATCTGGGGGACGATATTCCAAGCTTCCATAGTCATTTGGGTATTTAACAACAGGGACATATCACAGAAATAGGTTACCTCAAGATAAGGAACCTGCTACTTAAGTTCAACAACCCAGGAACAACTCTCATTTAGGGTAAAATGAAAGTTCAGTTGCAGTTGGTTGGCTTTAATCTATTTCATTATTTAGTCCACTGATCAAACATATCCAGAATTTGAATTGAACTCACCAATTAATTCATTATTAACAGCCTAGACCTTCCTAGCCATTTCTCCTAATTCCCAATATCCCCCAATTAATACGGAAGTTAAATAAAATCTAAACATGCTTCTGTGAACAGGCTTGTTAGAATTCATTAGAATTTGTTATGGTTAGTGCCTCTCCCTCTATCACAATCAGTAAAACAGGGAAGCCTGCTATGTCAGGATGGGAGGGAATTCATAATAATCTTTTGTCGTTAAACAGATTAATCTCCTTGATTTCTTTACAAAGACAACAGGGAAAGATGAAGGTTTTTTTTCCAACCCTTCAAGGCAGCGTTTCTCAGTCTGCGGGTTGGGACCCATGGGGGGGGGAGGTCATGAGGGGGTGTCAAAGAGATCGCCAAATACCATTAGAAAACACAGTATTTTCTGTTGGTCAAGGGGGTTCTGTGGCCCAATTCTATTGTTGGTGGGGTTCATAATGCTCTTTGATTGTAGGTGAACAATTATCCCAGCAACTACAACTCCAAAATGTCAATGTCTATTTTCCCCAAACTCCACCAGTGTTCACATTTGGGTATATTGAGTATTTGTGCCAAGTTTGGCTCAGATCCATCATTATTTGAATCCACAGTGCTCTCTGGATGTAGGTGAACTACAACTCCAAAATTCAAGGTCAATGTCCACCAGACTTTCCCAGTATTTTCTGTTGCTCATGGGAGTTCTGTATGCCAAGTTTGGTTCAATTTCATCATTGGTGGAGTTCAGAATGTTCTTTGAATGTAGGTGAACTATAAATCCCAGCAACTACAACTCCCAAATGACAAAATCAATTCTCCCCCAACCCCACCAGTATTCAAATTTAGGCGTATCAGGTATTTGTGCCAAATTTGGTCCACTGAATTAATATACATCCTGCATATCAGATATTTACATTCATAACAATAGCAAAATTACAGTTATGAAGTATAAACAGATATACTTTTATGCTGGGTATCACCGTAACATGAAGAACTGTATTAAAGGGACACGGCATTAGGAAAATTGAAACCCCTGCTTTAAGGTTTACAAATTGAGTCTGACAGTATACTGAACTCAGCCATTTATTTAATAATGCAGCAGTGAGTGGACTCTAGCTTGCAAACCCAAGATTCCTCCTACTTTTGTATTTCTTCACTTACAGTAGCTCAACAAAAGGACTCAAAATATTTAACTGACAAAATCTGCTTTTCGTGATATTTAAACATCCATTAACAAAATGTCATATTTTTGCCTTATTATTAAAATTATGGCAATCCTTTCAATAAATGTACAGGATCAAAGGGGGGGATTAAAAAGGAAATGTCAGTAAGTGGATATAAGAACTCATTTGTTGGGGGGGGGGCTGTTTGTTTAGGCATTAAAATGTTGTAAGGTCCCAGTGATTGCAATTTAAATTGAACATACACAAAGTATTCTGTGCCATGTTCCAAAATATGTCAGGATTGGGAAACCTGAGCTTTGGGGAAGACCAGGTTCCCAACCTGTCATGAGGCAGCAGCGACCTTTGCCTTAATTCCTGACGCGACCTTTGTCCTACTTTTCATGAGACTGCTGAGTCAGACTGGGAGTGAGGTAACTTCCAGGTGCCTAGGAGGGAAGTGAGGTAACTCCTCCAGGCTTGGACATTGGACATTGAGACTCATGACGCTGACTCTGTGACCCTGGGGTCATGCCCCTATGGACTACTGGGATTGCTGATTCATGGAAGGCTGATGAAACCTCTTCTGGACATTGCATGGGAAGGGGAGGGGCTACCGGGGTATTTAAGGTGTGTTTGGGTGGCGGGCCGGTGCTTTAGCTTCACGGGTGCCGTACCTTCAATAAAATCGTGTTGGACCAAGCTGACTTCTACGCGTGATCCCTACCGTGTTTTGGAGAGTCGTTACAGAAGCTAAAGCCCCTGACTAGCTATCCCAGCAATGGCGAGGTTGGCGTGGAACGAGGAGAAGTATCTGGACAGCTGGGTTTTGGATGAGAATGAAGAGATCCGAAGAACCCAGGAGTGGGAGTGGACCACTCTAGACCAGGTGGGGAGTCCAGATGTATCCCAGGAATTGATGGCCCAAGAGAGGAGGCTCCGTGAAGGGGAGCAGCTCTGGCAAGCCCAGGTGGACGAGATGGTGGCCAGCCGAGCGAAGAAGAGAGAAGGGCCTTGGCAGATGGAAGGGCGCAGGAGCACTGTCCAAGCGGTGGAGCGTCGAGGTGGTCGTTTGGGAGTGATCCAGGCGGTGGAACACCGAGAGGCTCGCTTGGAAGACCAAGCGGTGGAGTGCCAGGGCGCTGTCTGGAAGGGATCCAGTGGGATCCGGAGAAGTGTGCCAGGGATGGTAAGGTGGACCTGGCAACGGGAGGGGGTAGTGAGACCCCAGAACCGGAATCACCGTCAAAATTTGATGTGTTAAGCTGTCAAATAGAAGCAGTGGTGCAGACGATGAACCGGTTGTCCCAGAGGTTGGATGAGAGGGACCAGAGAGAGTCAATGTGGCAGGCTCCAGGAGGTGGAGATTTTACCTATCATTCCTGGATGGATGGTGCCTCGGGTGAGCGTCCTAGATCTTCTTCGGGAGTGAGGAACCAAAGCCGAGGTCGGGAGAGTCCTGTTTCAGCGCATCCTAGATCTCCTTCGGGAGTGAGGATGATGGGCGAGGATGGCCTGAGGAGTCCAAAGCCTGTTCCAAGAGTCCCATCAGCTGGAATAGGGAGAGGTATTGCGAGACCTGGAAATTTGCCAGGGCAAAGAATGGCTTCCCAAGAATTTGGAGGCCGAATGAAAAAGGAGCCGTTACGAGTAGAGTTTGAAGGGGAAGGTTTTTAGAGGTATTAGGTGCACAAAGACGTTTGACATCTGCTTATCATCCTTCTTGTAATGGCGCTGTGGAAAGAATGCATAAGTCCTTAGGGACCTATCTGCGGGTGTTCAGCAATCAGGAACAGAATAATTGGTCTGATCTCCTGCCATACGCTGAAGTGGCTTACAATAGCTCCGTACATTCTTCGACTGGGAGGTCCCCATTTGAGATCGTTTATGGGCAAGAAATAGCTCCATTACCTCAGCTTTTGGAGGTGGAAGGGGGAGGAGAAAGGGTGGAATGGAAAGGGCAAGCCAGAGAGGTTTGGAAGGAAGTGGCGGAGGCTTTAAGGAAGGCACAACGGTCCTATAAGCTGTTCGGAGATCGCAAGCGGCAGGAAGGGAGGAGTATGCTGAAGGGGATTTGGTGTGGCTGTCTACAGAGAATTTAAAATTTGGATATAAGTCTAAAATGTTAAGTCCAAAGTATATTGGGCCTTTTAAGGTAGAAAGGGTTGTGAATAAGGTGTCGTATACCCTGTTATTGCCTAAGAGTCTGGGGAAGGTTCACCCAACTTTCCATTGTAGTTTTTTGAAAAAGTATGTGAATCCATTTCCACCACGGGATTGAATATGTTTTATTTCCTCAGGGGAGGACGAGGTGGATGAGACCGTTATGTCAGGATTGGGAAACCTGAGCTTTGGGGAGACGAGGTTCCCAACCTGTCATGAGGCAGCAGCGACCTTTGCCTTAATTCCTGACGCGACCTTTGTCCTACTTTTCATGAGACTGCTGAGTCAGACTGGGAGTGAGGTAACTTCCAGGTGCCTAGGAGGAGTGAGGTAACTCCTCCAGGCTTGGACATTGGACATTGAGACTCATGACGCTGACTCTGTGACCCTGGGGTCATGCCCCTATGGACTACTGGGATTGCTGATTCATGGAAGGCTGATGAAACCTCTTCTGGACATTGCATGGGAAGGGGAGGGGCTACCGGGGTATTTAAGGTGTGTTTGGGTGGCGGGCCGGTGCTTTAGCTTCACGGGTGCCGTACCTTCAATAAAATCGTGTTGGACCAAGCTGACTTCTACGCGTGATCCCTACCGTGTTTTGGAGAGTCGTTACAAAATATCTTGACATATTGTGAAGATGATATTATAGCAGGTATAACATTTCATAAATGTTGCATGCATAGTTTAGAAACAGTGCTTGCTTCTTCTTGGTGCAACATACATTACTATGCTAGGTACACTGGTTTGCTACCGAGCACAATTCAAAGTGTGGCTTTAGCCTATAAAGCCCTAAAAGGTTCTGGCCCAGCTTACCTGTCTAAATGTATCTCTCCCTATGAACCATCTAGGAGTTTAAGATTGTCTGGGGAGGCCCTGCTCTCGGTCCCACCTTCATTGCAGGTGTGACTGGCGGGGACGAGAGGCAGGGCCTTCTCAGACAATGGAGGCCTCTCAGCTGTAGAACTCCCTCCCTAGGGATATTAGATCAGCCCCTTCCCTCCTGAACTTCCACAGAAAAGTGAAAACATGGCCTTTGGGAACCTAGTGCAATAGATAAACATGAAACTATGTGAAATGGAATACTGGAATGGCTTAGATGGTGTTTTTGGACGATAGGGCTAATTGTGAAGGTAGTGGTTTTATATGTTTTTAAAGATTTTAATGTAAGTCTTTTATAACTCTATTTAAATGTTTATTGTAATTTTTGCATTGTTTTAATGGCATTGAATAGCTGCCTATGTCAGTCTTTCTCAACCAGTGTGCCGTGGCACACTAGTGTGCCGTGACGGACCTCCTGCTGTGCCGCGAGACAAGCTCGCTGCCCCCCTTCCTCCCCCTCCTGCCGAACTCCTGCTGCTTGGGGAGGAGGAAGGGCTGGGCAGTGGTGAAGAAAAAGAAGGGACCGGGGCGCCTCCTCCCTCGGCCGTTTCTCCAGCCAGCCTCCAATCCGCCATGACTCCCACCATGACTCTCGCCCCTCGCTCGCTGAAGCCATGTGGAGGAGCCCCGCCCACTGAAGCCCGTCCACCGCTCATGCTCCTCCTCTGTAGGAGAGCTGAAGCTGGGGGGGAGGGGGCGGGGCATGGCGCAGCCTGTAGGAGAGCTGAAGCTGGGGGGGGACGGGGCATGGCGGCTTGGCTCTGCCCCTCCCCCGGGCTTGGCACTCCCAGCAGCTGCTCCAGCCTTGAGGGGACAGTGCCAAGCCAGCATTGTGCTGGCTCTGGCATGGCTGGCACTGCCCCCCAAAAAGGCTGGAGCAGCTGCTGGGAGAGGTGAAGCCGGGGAGTAGAGGGCGGGGCATGGCGCAGTCTGGCTCCGCCCCCTCCCAGGCTTCGGCACTCCCAGCAGTTGCTCGGGGCAGGCCACCAACCCCCAGCCATTCTTTACTGTGTTAGCGTGTCACTTTGTGTCATTTTGGTTGGTGGTGTGCCCTCAGATTTTTTTAATGTTAAAAGTGTGCCGCGGCTCAAAAAAGGTTGGGAAACACTGGCCTATGTTGTACAGCCGCCTTGAGTCATCTTCGGGTTTGAGAAAGGTGGGGTAGAAATATCATAAATTTTAAAAAATGAATTTGTCATTTTTGACGCTTGAGGAGCTAATGCGCTGGAACTCTCATTCACATTTTTTAGCATCTTGATTATTTCCCCAAAGTGGTCCATACTGCAAAAGTAAAGCAGCTTTCTAGGTCAACCTAGTGAGTTTGCTACTGAACTAAACTCCACTGACTTCAAAGTAAATGTTGTCCTAAATTTCATTAATGTAAAAAGAGCAAGAGCTTTCTTTTGCCAGCATCATTCCTTTGCCTCCCTTGGACTCAGGCTATAAACAGGAAGACAGCAATAATTTGGAATATAAATAGCCTGTGCAGAAACAATGCCTACAAAAGACTTACAATTGTTGCACTTTTTCAAATTAGTATCTTTCTGAACACAAACGGGGAGAAAGCATCAGACTTTTCTAATTCCAGCAGTTTTCCAGTAAAAGCACATTAGTGTTGTTCAGGACTGCCTACTTAGCTCAAATGAAATAGAGAGGGGAAGTTTGAAAGAGAAGCTCTTCTCAGAATATACTATAATCAATGGCCTAAAATAAAGTATTGAATAGGCACTGTTCCCTTCTCTTCTCAAAATATACTTGTAGGAGAATTTAAGCAGCCTTAACTTGATATGTGGATTTCTCATTTATGTTACCATAAAATATTGTTAGAGACTTTGCATCAGACTCAAACTGGCTATTTTTCATGTTCAGTAGAGAGCATGTACTGGCTCCTTCCATGCTCAGAAATGCTGGATCAGGAGTAATACAGTAGTGCCCACAGGAAACCTGGATACTCAGTGTTTCAAGTAAGAAAAGGAATGGCTTTCCAGAGCTCTTTGGCCATACCGCAAAATGAATAATAAATTGGGAAACTGAGATGTTTTTATTTATTTATTTATTATTTAAAACATTTATATTTCGCCCTTCTCACCTCGAAGGGGACTTAGGGTCGAGCATAACATGCAAACAGCAAACATTCAATGCCAGGACATAAATAGATTATACACATATAAAAGCATTAAAATGCAGGTTGAAGGTGAATCCAGCAAAGACGGAAATCCTATGGCTGGGCCGTCCAGGCGCTAGGGATATCTAGTTGCCAACCCTGGATGGTGAGGCATTATGCCCATCGTCATCAGTAAAAAGCCTTGGAGTCCTTTTGAACCCCCTGCTGTCAATGTAGGCTCAAATCTCCACTGTCAGCAGGACCGCATTTTTCCACCTGCGTCAGGTGAAGCGGCTGGCTCCCTATCTGTCCCGGAACGATATGGCCTTGGTGATCCAGGCCACGGTCATCTCAAGACTTGACTACTGTAATGCTCTTTACATTGGCCTTCCCTTGACTGTGATCCGGAGACTCAAACTAGTGCAGAACGCCACTGCTCGGCTCCTTGAAGGAAAGCCTGCAAGTTGTCATGTAACACCTATACTGCGGGACTTGCATTGGTTACCAATTGAATTCCGGATCACTTTCAAGGTGCTAGTTCTTACTTTTAAGGCCTTGTATGGTCTGGGGCCAGTGTATCTAAAGCAGGGCTGCCCAACTGGCGGCCCGGGGGCCGTATACGTCCCCCAGCCCCTTCCCTGCGGCCCCCGCCTACCCTGCAAAAATAATATTTTAAATTTTTTTTAAAAAAATCGATCTCTGGGGGGCGGGGCTGGGTGACGTCAGGCGTGGCACCGGCGCCGAGCCTGACGTCACCCAGCCCCGCCCGCTCCCTCCTCCTCCTCCGTCCGCCTCTCCCCGGCGCACCAATCGGGAATGCTGGGGGGGAGAGAGGGAGGAGGAGGCGTGCCTAAAGAGGAGGAAGGGAAGCGCTTCCCTTCCTCCTCTTTAGGCATGCCTTCTCCATTCTGCCTCTCCCTGGCGCACTGATCGGTGCGCCGGTGGGAGAGGCAGAACAGAGGAGGCATGCCTAAATAGGAAGAAGGGAGGCGCGAAGCCCTGGAGGGCACGCCTTGGCTTTGCCCTCCTCCCGGCGCACTGATCGGTGCACGGAGGGAGAGTCAGAACAGAGGAGGAGGCTGGTGGCTGGGGAGTGGCTGGGGGCCATGGAGGTGGTGCAGAGTGGTCCGGAGCGGCCCCCAGGTCATCAGTGACTGGCAGTCTGAGGCTGGGTGACACAGAGAGAGGGGCTGGGGCGTGGCAGGTGGGGCCATCTAAAGGATGCGGAGCAGCCCCCAGGTCATCAGTGACAAGTCTGGCCCTAGGTCAGTAGCGGTTGGACAGCACTGATCTAAAGGATCGCCTGTTCCCATACAATCCCCTGAGATTTTTGCGGATAAGACAGCATCTTCTTTGCGTCCCCAGTATTAGATTTTCGGATAACAGCAACCCGACAAGGGCATTCTCCATCATAGGCCCGGTGCTATGGAATTCTCTGCCGCCTGAAATTTGGGCTCTGCGAAACCTAAGTTCTTTCCGCAGAGAATGTAAGACTCACTTGTTCAGACAGGCTTTTGACTGATGTTTGAAATTTTAATCATTGTTTTATTGCTTGATGTTTTCGTATTCTTCCTTGAAAACTGCCCTCTGAGAGTGGTGGTATAAAATCGAATAAATAAATAAATAAATAAAATTATTTATCTAAACATTAAAAATCCACTGTATAAAACCATCTTGATCATCTGCGTCAAATCTAGTTGCCATGGTAAGGTTTCCTATTACTGCCTTATTGCACTGTCTCAAAAGGTTCGTCCCACAGCCAAGTTTTTACCATGCTTCTGAAGGACAGGAGGGAGGGGGCCAATCTAATCTCACCAGGAAGGGAGTTCCATAGCCGAGGGGCAATCACTGAGAAGGCCCTCTCTCTCGTCCCCGCCTTCGGCCTGTGAAAATGGCGGGACAGAGAGCAGGGCCTCCTTGGAGGATCTTAATCTCCATGATGGTTCATAGAGGGAGATGCTTTTGGACAGGTAAACTGGGCTGGGGCCATTTAGGGCTTTATAGGACAAAGCCAGCATCTTGAATTGTGTTTGGTAGCAAACTGGCAACCTGTTGAGCTGATGTAACATGGGAGTTGTATGTTCCCTGTATGCTGCTCCAGTTATTAACCTGGCTGCCTCTCATTGGACTATTTAAAGCATGATGTCGCAACACAGAGAGCCTTAATGCACCACGCCTAATATAGTTCAAAGTAGAGTTCATTCAAAAACACAAAAGATGGGCAAATTGATCCAAAAACACTTAAACTTCAGTGTGAGGGTAAAAAGAACACAAAATAATGACCAAACTGGTCCAAAAACAGTCCTCAACAGAAAACCCAGATTATATCTCCTTTAAACCCACATTAAACTCCAAAACACAAAACAACAAAGGAAAAGGCACACGATAATAAACACATTGATGTCATCAAATGGGAGGAGGCAAAGAGCGAAGAGACGTCAGCATGATCCGGAGGTCAAAATAGGAAGGCAGCAACTGCGTGTACAAAACTAGTCCGGAGTCAAGACGAGGAGAAAGCAGTAGCTTGGGTCGGATGCTAGGTTTTTCTTTTTAAAAACATTAAATAAATATACTTTTTCTAGTGCTCAAGTACCAACCTAGCCTTACGCCACTCACTGAAAGTAACTACTGCATGGCCATTAGTGTAATTATAATACAGAGTGAGCATCCCTCATTTGAAATGCATGGGCTTTCAGATTTTTTCAGACTTTAAAACATACGTACATAATAAAATATATTTGGGATGGAACCCATGTATAAACACAACATTCATTTATATTTTATATACCTTTTATGCATATAGTCTGAAAGTACATTTATACAAGATATTTTAATTTCTTTACCATTAAACAAAATTTGTGTACATTGATCAATCAGAAATCAAAGGTGCCACTGTCTCAATCACCCATGTGGACAATTTTGGACTTTGGTGTATTTTGCAACTCCAGCTAAGGGATGCTGTATAGATATTCCTCATGAGCTATATCTTTTATAATAGGCAGACCTGGGAGAGCTCATTCCAAAATGTTCAACAAATTTTATTAACGTGCATAATGCGTTTGAAAACCCTTTCAGTTTAGACAAACTAGCTTTCTGAGATTTAGTACCAGATTTCAGTTTCTGCTATTTGGAACTTTTCCTGGGATAATTTTGTCTCAGAAATAGCTTGAGACCAAGGATGCTGCATGTTCAGCACTCTTGAGTTGGCGTTTGTTGGGATAACTGAGGTAAAACTGACATTCACATCATTGCAATTTGGGGTGTATACCAGCACAGTGATTTCTTTTTATCACAATTTGCTTGGAATTTTCCTGTTTGTTCGGCTCAGAAGTGTTATCTCATAGTGCCAAGTCTTTACTCCATGTTCTTATCCTGGGACCCTTTGCATTTTTAGTATTTTCTTCTTAATACTGTCTCTCCTTTTTTTTAAACTGCAACCCTTATTTTGCATGGTTAGTTTATCTGTTCAGGCCAAGTATTTACAAAGGTTCATGACCTGGTCTTTATCATCAAACCTCAAACCAACCTTTTAAAATATTTCATCCAAGGTAGTTAAAAGTTTATTACATTCAATCATGAAGGACTCAATGTGTCTTTGATTATAATATATATCCATTCTTCAATTGGTAAGCTGTCAGTAGTTACTGTATCATTCTGACAGGGAGGATCTTTTCCATTTGCATTATCATTATTGTGAGTAAGGATTGAAGTTGATTTCAGCAGCTCACTAAATTGATTATCCTGTTCAGGTGGCGATAGTTCAGCCAACTATAAATCAAAAGCCTATATTAACCCTTGGGATGTCAAGTTGTCAGCAAGAACCAACTCTGTTGCAAGATTAATAGATGTATCTTTGTTACCTTTGTTAAAGCCAGCAGAATTTATTTTAAGATCCGAAGTACAGCAGTCTGTTTGGTGATTTTGGTTTCCAGGGAGAATTCAGGTTTGAGGTGCTCTAGGAACTATTTGTCTTTTTGGCAGTCAATGGTGTCCACAGACTTCTCCAGCACTATATTCAAATGAATTGATTCTATTTCTATCAGTATTCTTCATTGTCTATCTTTAACAATCATACATGAAAATTGGAAACACAGTGGCATAAACTATCCTTATTCAATGATATACTGTACCATGGCTAATGATTGCTAATACTGCATAGAAGGGGGCACCAGTAAATCAATTCTGAATGTCTTTTATCACAAAAATACTATGATGAGATAATCTAAAATGAAAGAAGATAGGGGTTATCTCATTTCTCGGGTTCTTGATGTGGGGAACCAGCACTTCCCGCCCCCATATGAGCCAAATGCTCGTTTTACCCATGCACTCAACCTGTGGGTCCCCAGATGTTTTGGCCTTCAACTTCCAGAAATCCTAACAGCTGGTAAACTGGCTGGGATTTCTGGGAGTTATAGGCCAAAACACCTCGGGACCCAAAGGTTGAAAACCACTGCCTAAACTGTTTCCTTATTTCTGTGAAACTCACCATAGACCACCAGTTCATGGCTCATGAACTGAGACCAGTCCAGAAACCAACATTTTGAAAAGCTAAAAGACCAGAACTTTTGTCATACAGAGGAATTCCCACACAGTTTTTGTGGATAGAAGCACCTTTAAATGATTTCCTTAGTGGTCAAAATGCACCCATCAAAATCTGATCTTTATTGTTCATATGTGCAGAGAACGTCCAAGTTAAATGACTACAGTCAGGCATGTAGCCGGCCGGGGGGGGGGGGGTGCTTGAGGGGCTTCAGCCCCCCTCCCAAAATTCTCAGGGTGAATAAGTACACATACAGTTCACGGTATGTGTACTTATAGAGCTATTTTGGAAATGTCAATTAATCCTGAGCACAATCGTCAGTTTAAAAGAACCCCCTGTTAGTCCATTTCTGTCCAGTGCAATTCAAAATGCCATTTATGTAGCCGCTATCAAGGAAAGAGTTATTTTTGGTAGTAGTTTCTGAACCATTTAATCTATGATCATGATCCCTCTGTTTTATGTAGAATATAAGCATGGGGTAATAAGAGTAAAAGCAGTAAAAACAATTCTGGTCTCCGCACCTTAAGAAGGATATAACGGAACTGGAAAAGGTACAGAAAAGGGCAACAAGAATGATCCAAGGGATGGAGCGGCTCCCTTATGAAACCAGGTTGCAACGCCTTGGTCTTTTCAGCCTTGAAAGACAGCGTTTAAGAGGTGACTTGATCGAAGTGTATAAAATCATGCATGGGATAGAAAAGGTGAATAAAGAAAAATTATTTTCTTTGTCACAAAACACTAGGACTAGAGGGCACTCCCTGAAGCTCCAAGGTAGGAAAATTAGGACTAATAAAGGGAAATATTTCTTCACCCAGAGGGTCATTGGGTTATGGAACTCACTTCTGGAAGAGGTTGTGACAGCTGTCAGCCTGAACAACTTCAAGGCAGGATTAGACAGATTCATGGATACCAAGTGTATCGGTAGTTACTGAAAAGGACATTCAAGTGCCACCTCGGAGTTGGTTGAGGTAGGCAGGATTTCCCTGGGTACTGGTTGTGGGGGGTCGGGAGCAGGTCAGGGTTTTGCCCTCCCTTCTGCTCGAGATCCCCGTGTACAACTGGTGGGCTACTGTGTGATACAGAATGCTGGACTAGATGGGCTGAGGTCCGATTCAGCATGGCTCTTCTTATGTTCTTATGTTCTTAGAATGCAAAGCCTCCGCTGGCGCAGCAGGTTCAACCACTGAGCTGCTGAACTTGCTGGCCAAAAGGTTGGCAGTTCGAATCCAGGGAGCAGGGTGAGCTCCCACTCTTAGATCTAGCTTCTGCCAACCTAGCAGTTTGAGAATATGTAAATGTAAGTAGATCAATAGTTACCGCTCAAGCAGGAAGGGAACAGCACTCTTTGCAGTCATGCTAGCCACATGACCTTGGAGGCATCCATGAACAATGATCTTTGGCTTAGAATGGAGATGAGCTCCACCCCCCCAGAGTCGGACACCACTAGACTTAATGTCAAGAGGAAGCCTTTACCTTTAGTTTTAATATCGATTCCTCTCACCTGAGGGGTATTCTATTTGTACTGCTGCTAGTGTTTCTCTTTGTTCGGTTGCTCCTTTTCCAATATGTTTAGGATAATGTTGTTTTTGGTGGGGGGTTTTTTTAAAAAAGATTATTAATGCTGTGTTTACAGAAGAAAAAAAGTGCAATGTGCAAGTCACCTTGAAAAGTTTTTGTCAAAAGGAAGAGTAAAAGCATTTTAAATAAATAAAAGATTAAAAATATAGTTGTTCCCCCTCTTAAGCTTTGCAGATAAAGAAAGAGTAAGCAAATAGGGTTTCAGAAGTATATTAGTGATATGATGAAAACCTGAAAAGTGTTCAGTCTTGTTTTCCCTGAAAGGATTAGACAAAAACCAACAAAATGTGGGAAAGGAAAGGGGGAGTCCATTGTTTCATGATAGCACATTCCATTCCACGGTGCCTCCTGTAATGCAAAATCCTCGTAACAAATATCCCTCATCCTTTGTTTAGAGACAGATGCTGGTAAGAGCTTGTAACTGCCACCAAGCATAAAAATGCACGTTTCCTCTCAAAATTAGAAATGCCAGGTTCCCACAAAATCCACTTATAGCTTAGCCATGTTGATTTAACAAGTCACTCCTACTAATTTCCATGGTGCTCGCTTCCAGCTCTGCCTGTTTAGAGGACTGCCACCTGAACAACAGACCCAAGGTGCAAGGGATGGGGCAGAGAGATGTGACATTCATACGATTGAGGGTTCAAAGGAGAGGGGTGTTTGAATAACTTGATGCTGTTTTTACTGTTTTATCAGGCTGCTGTGTTACTATTTTGATACTCATTTCAGCTCTAAGCCACCCAAATGACTACTGCAGAAATGATTACATTTTCGTCATACTCTTCCTCCAAGGGATTTAAGCAGAATATGTAACTCTACTGTGTGTGCCTCATTTTACCCTCACAACAAGTACCAGTAGTCCTGCAAAGCTGGCCAGGCTAACAGTGAGTGAACGAACCAGGGTTATCTACTGAGTTTTGTGGTAACATATAAATTTGGGATTTGAATCCAAATCATCCCACTTCTAATTCACCAGTAAATGCCAGATTCAATTTAGGGAATCTTTTCCTCCAATAAAGATTTGAGGCTGAAAATAATCAGAGATCCAGAAATCCCGGCATTTCTCACACACTTGAAGAAACCATAGTAAGGCTTTCAGCAACAGTAGATCTCAAAGGAACCACAAAAGGGTCCTTCAAGAGATTCCATCTCAACTGTGTGTCAGAGGAGGAAGCTTTGTGCATTTAATCAGCCTCTGAAACAAGGGAGCACCTCAAGAGCAAAAAGCCTTGAGGACTGACTTTTCACTTGGGCCAGAGAGGCAAAAGCAGGCCAAGCTTCATAAGCCTGCTAAACAACATAGGACAACTATGCTACCCAGTTGTCTGGTAAGCCTCTCATGCTTCTGATCCCTAGCTAAAAGCACTATCTTGTTCATGAGATGACAACTACACCTTGACATTCTCACCATCCTTGATCTTACTTTGCACAAAAACTCTGCACATTGATGACATTCTATTTCAAACCACTAAGTTAAGTTTGGGACCTCATCACACTAGACAATCAACTTTTAATCCTGTGGCTGCCCCTGTAGTTTAGTGAGGCCCAGGACCTCTTTAGCTGAGCAGTTTAAAGGCCTCTCCATAATCTACAAACCCCAGAATTCTGCAGGAGGCAGAAACTGGATTTAAAGTTGATAGATACTCTCGTGTGTTGATGTCCTTGGTCTAAGATCAAGCAAGCCACCTAATCATACCAATAACATAAACTTGCAATACAAGAAAGTATTGAAATCATCATGCCTTGGCAATTAAATCTGAGTAGTATCTAAACCACAGCCATTCACAAGAAGACATAGAGAATGTGATGAAATTATTTTGCATATGTCTCCCATCATCATGGTTTCTAGAATGTTCTGAATTGAAATGAAATTCACAATGCTAATGTATGAACACTGGCTAGTCAGTGTGTACATTTTCCACATGGGGCTATTTATAATTGCCTAAGTAATACTGTGGATAAAGCATTGACTGGCACATAGGATAAATGCTCAATACCCTTTCTCTATTTATATGCATTTTATTTTGCCTTCACATCAACAGATTCCCATCTAAGTAAGTTCACAGACAATTTACATTGATCTTCCAGCAATTAAAATCATGTCGGAACCATGCCTTTTTACTGGGAAACTTCAGAGGCTTCAACATTACCTTATAAAGAAGGCCAAAGTAGTGAGGAAGGAACTTGTCTAGCTGACAAATAATGCCTTGAAAATGTTCTGCTTTTAGAATCCCATTTTCATAATGATTCAACTGTCAAGGAAACCTAGTGACAGAAGAAAGGCTTGTAGATCACTGATAGTGGCTTCCCAGAAGCTGTTAGACACCAACTCCGATCACCTCTGGATTCAATGTCACATGACCACAGCTGAAGGGAATTGTACCTCAGCATCAAGAGAACCAAAGGCTGTCCACTTCTGTTTTTAGATAGTTTTATCTCAGTACTCCTAGGGGAGTTGGCTAATGATGTTTGAACTCATTGTTTCCAAGTATGGATGAACAGGAAAGGAGAACCTGTAGAAATTCAGGTGCACCCCTACTTCCATTTTCCTCCAGCCCTAAAAACTTGACATGCACCCCAAAGAAGAGATATAAGGACTCCCTGAAACAACATCTCAAGCTCGGCCAGATTGATCACCAACAATGGCCCACCATGGCCTCACATCGAGAGGCGTGGAGACGCACTATCCATAATGCTGCGGCCTCTTTCGAGAAGTCACGCCGAACGGGTCTAGAAGAGATGTCAGCGTGCTGGAAGAAGCAAAGACCACCAGCATTGAAATGATGCTCCTCCACCATCAGCTTCATGGACTGGCCACGTTGTCCAAATGCCCGATCACTGTCTCCCAATGGAGTTATTCTACTCCGAACTCAAGAATGGGAAATGGAAAGTTGGTGGACAGGAAAAGAGATTTAAATATTGGGCTTACAGCCAACCTTAAAAACTGTAGCATAGACACTGAGAACTGGGAAGCCCTGGCCCTTGAGCGCTCTAACTGGAGGTCAGCTGTGACCAGCATTGCTGCAGAATTAGAAGAGGCAGGAATGGAGGCCGAAAGGGGGAAATGTGCCAAGAGGAAGGTGCGTCAAGCCAACCCTGACTGGGACTCCCTTCCATCTGGAAACCAATGTCCTAACTGAGGGAGAACATGCGGATCAAGAATAGAGCTCCACAGCCACCTACAGAACGACCGCCAAGACACTACATCTGGAAGACCATCATCCTCAAGCTATGAGGGATCACCTAAGTAAGTAAGTAAGCAAATAAGTAAGTACAAACTTGGATGTATGGTGGACATAACATTTTGTTAACATCTGTAAGGGCAAACATTCATACGCTTGCTCCAAAACTTAAGAAATAGTCCCATGCATTACATGACATACTTGGGAAATATATCACCTGTAAGATATTTTCCTTATTAAGAGTTCACTATAAAGTTTAGGGCAAACCCCTGAACACTATTTGATAAATATCAGCTCAAAAACAACATTGTTGTGCACTTTCTATTACCATGATTTTTGTATAGCAGGTCATACAAAGCTCATAAAAACAGCCCCAAGTGCTATGGTATTATTGAGGATGACATAATAGATTTCACATAAAACAGACATTGGGACATAATCAAACACTGAAAGTCCTCATATTCTTGATGCCTAAAAAAAAAATCAAATCTCAGACAGACGACCAGAGAAATTCCTATGGGGGTTTCACAGTAACCAGATTTAAAGTATAAAGAAACAAGCCAGTTCAATTTCTCAGCCAAAAAAGCAGTAAAATACAGGGAACACTGTCATTATTTTATTTGAAAAATCTAAACAAGGTTTGCAATGTAATTCATGGATTATCATCAATAAACATTTCTTCTTTCAGAGGAGTTATACTGTGGCCTTCATCACAAAATTCACAAAACTACTGCTGAAAATAACATTGACACTTTCTATCCAGCAGAGAACAAAGACAAACAGATTTAAAAAAAAAAAGCTTTGGCAAATTACAAAGCTTAGTAGATATTAACCCATTTTTGTAATGTAGAATAACTCAACTGCTAAGAAAAAAGTGTTTCTTTTATAAGAATCAGCATGATATTTATGAAATAGAATTTGCTTCACCTTCTGCACAGCATAGCATTACAAACAGACTGATATTTTTGCTGGCCTCCAATGGAATAGAGACCAGAATAATTTGTGTCATGGCACATTATTGCCAATTATGATTATACAGTGTCTCCAGCTTCATCTAGCTATAGAGGACCTTGTAGTGCTTCTTTCAGACATCATACTTCTAGCAGAAGTTCAGAAGCTGCAGGGAGTGTATTAACAAGCAACCAGCATGGGCAAGGGCTCAGACTCAATAGGCTCCCTGGTTTAGTTATTACCCTATCCTAGCACATCTAAAGTCCCCTAGTGGTGCAGTGGGTTAAGCTGCTGAACTGCTGAACTTGCTGACTGAAAGGTTGGTGGTTCAAATCCAGGGAGTGGGGTGAACTCCTAATGTTAGGCCCAGCTTCTGCCAACCTAGCAGTTTGAAAACATGCAAATATGAGTAGATCAATAGGCACCATTTCTGTGAGAAGGTAACAGCTCTCAATGCAGTCATGCTGGCCACATTACCTTGAAGGTGTCTATAGACAACGCCAGCTCTTTGGCTTAGAAATGGAGATGAGCACCACCACACAGAATTGGACACAACTAGACTTCATGTCAGGGGAAACCTTTACCTAGCACATCAAACATGGCAGGGTGGGCACTGGAAACGTGTGGTTCCTTTACCATTTAATGTGGTTCCCTATTTGGCCCTTATGGTGAACAGATGCTCCCTTTGTTTGGGTGATCATTTCCTTCTATCCACAAGGGATAAGGTACTGCAAGGTGAATAAATGAATGGTTTTGCCATGCTTTGTCATGAATTGAAAAAGACAAGGAAGAATTGGATGACAAGGAAATAGAAGTTTTAAAAAGGGAAAGTTGACAGGACCTGGGCAAGTTGGTTGCCAGATTTATATAGACAGGAGTCATAGCTAGACTGCAGTCTTAGATTTTTTTCCCCTTGATCTAGTATTTTATGTGAATGTAATTGGTTAGGATTGTTATGGTATTTTATGATGTTTTTAATCTTGATGTGTTTTTATATGTTTGGAAACCGCCCTGAGCCTTGGGAAGGGCGGTATAGTAAATTGAAACAATACATAAATAAAATAAATAAATAGTATATGAATATTATTTCCATGACTGACATAGATTGTTCTGGCCTTGCTTGATTACCCTATGATTATTTATTTATTTATTTACAGCACTTTTATGCCACTTTTTTCAGCTCGAAGGCGACTCAGGGCGGCGTACAAACTGGCAACAATTATTATTATTATTATTATTTATTAAGTTCGGCTTAATATACCGCTCTCTCTGGCGCCCAGAGCGGTTCACAAAGTTTGTGCAAATAAAACAAGTAAAATACATTAAAATACAGTAAAACAATACACCCGAAAGTTAAAACAAATTGCCAGCCAATAGAATAGTTGGCAGTGGCGTGGTAACAGCGGGCCCACAGCAGGTAGTGGAGTTGGCTATGGGCCGAATGCCTGCCTAAATAGCCATGTTTTTACTGCTCTGCGGAACGGCAAGAGAGCTCGGATGGCCCGGATCTCTTCGGGAGGCCGTTCCACAGAGCTGGCGCTGCAGCGGTAAAATGCCCTCCGGCGTGTGCTAGTCAATTTACAAACCCTGATATTAGGCACATCCAGAAGGTTGAGTCCCTCTGAGCGCAGTGATCTCCTGGGCACATAAGGGGTAAGCCGCTCCTTCAGGTACACTGGCCCCAAACCAAATAAGGCCTTGAAAGTTAGAACTAACACCTTGAAGATAACCCGGAATTCAATTAGATGCCACAACATATATACATCAGTTAAAAACATGTCACATAATGAAATCCATATAAAAATTAAAACTATAATAGGCTTTGTATATGATGGTGGCAATTAATCCTGCTCTGAGATGGGACCAAATGTAGTTATGAAGGTAAATCAGGACCCCTACACAACTGACTCAGGGTGAGCAGTCACACATTCCTAATATTATACCGAAAGGGAGTAGAGCAGTTCAGCCTGAGGGTGCCCAAGGTTACATTCTGGGAGTTCAGCATTCGAGGTATATGCAGATGCTGCCTGTGTTAAGTTCAAGCACAAATGCTGCATCTAAGGATGGTCCCATTCCTTTTGAAATTGTTCCAAAGGAAGATGTCAATGAGGTGGTATCAAGAGGTAAGAAAAGGACAGGAAATGACCCACCGGGCTTATTGTTTTTGTTGCAATTGTACCCTGATAAAAGATAAGTGGCTCATTATGAACATTTAATTCTGCAGTTCTAGGTCTGGAGTATGTTGTCAGGGGAAGGATTCAGAGGAAGGCAGTAGAAAGAACGATAATCAGCCCCTTCCTTTTGCCCCCTGTTCCCCACATAAGGGTGTTTCCTCTAAGTCTTTTGCCAAAGAAATGCTTGGTGAATATAGGATTATTCACCATTTGTTCTATCCCAAAAGTGAGTCAGATAATGATACTACTCCCACTGAACTCTACACTGTATGGTATACTTTGATGTGGCAGTTAGGAAGGTTCATAGGCACAGTCTAGAGCAGGGGTAGGGAACTAATAGCTTGGGAGCCAGATGTGGCTCTTTTCATGATTGCATCTGGCTCTCCAGAGCAGCCCGGGCCTTGGTTTCCCAGCATGCAGCTCCCTCTCTCCCCTTCCTTCTTTCCTCCATTCTCCCTCTTTCTTTCTTCCTTCCCCTTCCTTCCTTCCTTTCTCCCCCTTCACCCTTTCCTTTTTCTTCTCTCCTTCCTTTTCCGTCCCTCTCTCCCCTTCCTTCTTTCCTCCATTCTCCCTCTTCCTTCCTCCCCTTCTTTTCTCCCTTTCACCATTTCCTTCTCCTTCTCTCCTTCCTTTTCCCTCCCTCTCTCCCCTTCCTTTTCTCCATTCTCCCTCCCTCTTCCTTCCTTCCTTCCTTCCTCTTCTATTCTTTCCCAAGTTTTCCTTTCCTTCTCCTTCCTTTCTTTTCACTTCCCTCTCTCCCCTTCTATATTTTCTTCGTTTCCCTTCATTATTTTGCTTTTTCCTCACTCCCTTTCCTTCTTTCTTTTCCCTCGTCTCTCTCCTTTCTTCCTCTCCCCCTCCTTTTATTTCCTCTTTCTTTCTTTCCCCCTTCCTTCCGTCTTCTCTTCTAAGTCCTAAGCATGCCTTTTGCAGAGCCAGGTCTGAAGTGTCTCATCATTCTGCCAGGGGAATCCTTTTCTCATAGTATGTACGTATATACTCACATTTAGTTGGATTCAGTCTTAAAATATTTTACATATTACAGTAAATGGCTCTCAGTGAAATAAATTTCCAAATATTTTGCTTTTATGGCTCTCGGAGTCAAAAAGGTTCCTGACCCCTGGTCTAGAGGGCTGAATTGGTGAAATGTAACATTAAGTAGGCATTTTGACTTTTATCAATGCAGCTAGAGGATTTTGAGCTGTTTGGCTACTCATTTGATAGCATTCTTTACATGGAGTGGAGTGCAGCTATTGAGGTGTTCAGTACCTTCCTCAAATGGGCAATTAGGAAGAGGACAGGCCAAAGAGAGGTGATATATTCTTTGGATGATTTCTGTTTTTAGGACAGGAGGGAACTGGCGGCCACTACACTTCCCTTTTAGTTGAATTTGCTCCTGGGAATTTTGCTCCTGATCATTCAAGCAAATCAATGTAATCTCATTTTGCAGCTTTGGACATGCAGCAAGAAGTGTGTGCTTTGCAAGACTTTGCTTAAAGCAGGGAGGCACAACCTGGCCTCCTTTTGCCATTTAAATTTGTCACCTTTTACTAAATACTAGTTGTGGTCTATCACCTCCATGACCTTATTAGTGAGTTTCTAAAAGGGTACATTTGACACCCACTCATTTTGGATTGGGGCTGCGTCAATCATGTTGAGGATTGTTTCCTGGGTTAGCCTTCCAATATTGGGTTGGATGGGAAAGAACCCAACTTTTGGATTCTCCTTGGAGCTCAGATGTTTCATCCAGGAGAAATTGGGGAGAACATGTTAGTGAGACCACCTGCTTCAACTGCTCCCACACTAGGCTAATCCCCATTTTTGCATATACAAGTTTAATTAAAATAGTCCCTTTTCAACACAATCTCTCATATCTGGTCACTGTATTTCCATAGTTGGTCAGCAATGTGAATAATAATGGTAAAGGTTTCCCCCTGACGGTAAATCCAGTAGTATCCAACTCTGGGGGTTGGTGCTCATCTCAATTTCTAAGCTGAAGAGCTGGCATTGTCCATAGAGACCTCCAAGGGTCATGTGGCTGGCATGTCTGCATGGAGCACATTACCTTCCTGCAGAAGCAGTACCTATTGATCTACTCACATTTGCATGTTTTTGAACTGCTAGGTTGGCAGAAGCTGGGGCTAAGAGTGGGAGTTCATGCCGCTTCCGAATTCAAACATGTGACCTTTTGGTCACCAAGTTCAGCAGCTCAGCGCTTTAACTTGCTGTACCACTGTGGGCTCCTCAAGCAACGTGAATATAAGTGACATAATTTTGATTTATATCACTGAAAAATTATTTGTGTTTTTTTTCCTCATACAAACTTTAATACAATGAGCTATTTCTACCAATCTAATGTGATTCCATTTAAAACATATTGGATTTGGCCAAATATTCTCAAAACTGGAAAGAAAGCTTTATTTCTTGTTGAATCACAGAATGCAAAGGCCTTGTCACTCATTCAAAATGACACTGTACTGGAATGGGCACTGTCTGCAATTACTTGTGTTTGCTACAGAGATTAATCCTATGAGTGTCATAATTTGGGAACATTAAATCAAGTAGCAACCCCCCCCCCCCAACACACAATTATTTCTTGAAAAGTAGACTATTAAAAGAAAGCCAAAAAGACTAAAGAAGTTTTACCATTCCTTTTGGGGAGGGGTGTGTGTGCAAATACCTTTTCAAGTTTAGTTGTCTGGGTAGTTAAATCTCTTGCTTGTGAATACCCTCCCTGGTGACTGCTATTTCTTATTAAAATCTTCATAAACAAATTGAATAGTACCAAGGAGAGAGGCATGCCCTAGGGATTTGTATGTAAATTGCTTATCTAGAGACTTTTTGCTCTTCCTTCTTTGCAGTATTTTGGGCAAGCCAGCAATCATCCTTATGGGCATATGGACGACTTACAAAAGAGCCCTGAACCAGATATTGTTCCAGCCAACCTAACAAGCCTGGATAGGACAAGACATATTTATGTTCCTTTACAACTAAACAATATCTGTACATAACCCTTGCAGCAAATCCATATTCTTCGACTTCCCAGTTTTAGAGGGACAGTACAGCGCTTCATGCAGTCATACCAGCCACGTGACCTTGGAGGCGTCTGCGGACAACGCTGGCGCTTTGGCTTAGAAATGGAGATAAGAACCAACTCTCAGAGTCAGACACAGCTATTTATTTATTTATTTATTTCAGGATTTTACCCCGCTCTTCTCAACCCCCGAGGGGGGACTCAGAGCGGCTTACAGTACGGCACAATTCGATGCCCACATCACAACAGCATAAAACCCCAAAACCCCACAACAATTAAAATACATTAAGATACATTAAAATACAGTTTCAACAGCATCATACACAGTCATTCCAAGTTAAAACAATATTCAATCCATAAAAACATTGACCCTCTTCATCCATTCCATTAAAATCCATTAAAATCCCCATCTAACATGCTGCCTAGTGCTGGTGTGCAAACGCCTGGTCCCAAAGCCAGGATGTTACCTTTTTCCTGAATGCCAGGGGGGATGAGGTGGACCTCCTCAATAGGGAGCGCATTCCACAGGCGGGGAGCCACCACCGAGAAGGCCCTGTCCTTCGTCCCCACCAGCCGCATTTGAGAAGTCGGCGGGAGCGAGAGCAGGGCCTCCCCGATGATCTTGGATTGCGAGGTGGGACAGCGGCCGTTCGGACAAGTAAGCTGGGCCAGAACCGTATAGAGCTTTAAAGGTCAAAACCAGCACTTTGAATTGAGCTCGGAATTGGACAGGCAGCCAGTGGAGCTAGACTTAATGTCAGGAGAAAACATTACCTTTACCTCTGATTAATTCTCTGCAAAATGATGTCAAAGTGCAAAAGTGGCTTACACTCAACTCCACTGGAAAATATTTTGAAATTTATAAGAACATTTTTCTGTTTTGAGAATTTTTGTAACTTTTAGGTGGTTATCCTTAGAATAGAATCATAGATTTGGAAGAGACCTCATGGGTCATCCAGTCCAACCCCCTGCCAAAAATTAGGAAAATTGCATTGAAAGCACCCCTGACAGATGGCCATCCAGACTCTGTTTAAAAGCCTCTAAAGGAGGAGACTCCACCACACTCTGGGGCAGAGAGTTCCACTGCTGAACAGCTCTCACAATCAGGAAGTTCTTCCTCATGTTCAGAAGAAATCTCCTTTCCTGTAGTTTGAAACCATTGTTCCATGACCTAGCCTCCAGGGCAGCAGAAAACCGGCTTGCTCCCTCCTCCCAATGACTTCCCCTCACGAATTTATACATGGTCATCATGTCTCCTCTCAGCCTTCTTTTCTGCAGGCTAAACATGCCCAACTCTTTAAGCTGCTCCTCATAGGACTTGTTCTCCATACCCTTGATCCTTTTAGTCACCCTCCTCTGAACATATTCCAGCTTTTTCAAAATCTCCCTTCAATTGTTTTGCCCAGAGTCGGACACAGTATTCCAGGTGTGGTTTGACCAAGGCAGAATAGAGGGGTAGCATGAAAATACTGAACCAAGAACTGCCATTATTTTGTCTGTACTTTGAATCAAGACAATGTTTGTTTGTTTATTTAAAAAATTCTAATTAGAGGTATTTGTTAAAAAATGCTAGGATATTTATAAACTTTATGAAATTTCTGTATGCTTAACATAGTTACAGTATTTAACACACACCCCATACTTCAATATAATTACCGCTGTCTGCTTTTCTTGGATTTCATTTTCCTCTTATGGTACAGGTACATGAGTACAATTTTTAGGCAGTGATGTGTATAATTTAAGCTGTGAAGCACACAACTAACATTTCTTGCCATGCTATACCTCCTGATTTTCCATGATTTGCACATGCTTCTAAGTGTCTGACACAGTAGAACAATGTCCATCAAAGCATTTGCTAACATTTGGATTCCTGCAGTGAAATAACGAGACCAGACACAGGAAACTGCATCAAAAGAGCCTTTTTCTGACCTATATGTGTATTTGTAAGAATCCTTCAAGAACCTGTGAATGAAAACACCATTAATCTGTAAGGAAATTATTCTTTGAGTTATAAGCCACCTCATGAGAACTGTCTTTAGGGCAGGTGTCACTCCCTCTGACCACCTCCAAAGCTATACTTGGATGAACACCATAGATCCAGAGGGCCACCCACAAATCTTTGGCTGGGCACATCAGCTGATCTTGAGGGCACTGGCTCCCAAATCTCAAAGATTTTAAAAGAGAACCCTCATTTGTACAGCCCCACCCCTGAGCCACAAGACTTATAGAGATTGTTACGGAAGCTAACCCATCCCCCCCTAGAGTCGGGTGACACAATGCCTACTGGAATTATTTAACCTTTGGCATTGGCATCACTTCGCAAATGAAGATTCTTAGGTAGGACTCATCCCATGCTTCCTACATGCGTGTTGATGACTAAGCAGGTTGGATGTGTCCTTCGAGCCTGTGCAATGGATTTTTCTAGTGGAGCGCAGCATGCACAGAACTGGCCTCACCCTTTAAACCAAAGGTTCATCTGCCAGGGCCTAGCAAGCTTAGGACGGTGGCAGCGAGGTCCTCAGGTCGTAGGTTTGATTTGAGTTTCTATGAGTGTGCCCCTCCCTTACCCTTTAGTGCCCCCCACCAGTGCTTTCTACCTCTCTCATCAACCACTCCGCTCCCCCTTTGGTTCCATACCTGTTACAATATCCTGTCTTTTAAAATACATTTTATACTGATTTCTAATCTAATTTTAAATAACTGTTTACTGGAGAGTTGTCCTTTCCCTCTTAGGGCGCTTGTGCCAGCTTTGTGCTGGTCAGTGACCGTAATAAAGTTTTGATTGATTGATTGATTTGAGTTTCCTTCTCTAGATGGTTGACCTTACAGGGTTAGACGAGCACCATCTGCCTGGGTTTGAAATTAGAGTTTTCCTTCTCTTAGGATGGCTGCCAAAAGGCTAGAGAGCCCATCCTACCCATTGACGCTTTTTATCAGACCCTTTGGTTGTGACCTGTCTGGCATGGGAGGCCCTACCAGTGGCTATGCCACCGCCAGCATAGCTCACAACTTCATTAGGGCACGCATGCCTCTTCCCCGCGACAAGGGGGCGCCAATGGAGAAGATTTAACCTTTACTATGCTACCAAAAGAGGCAAGCACCCACCTAGTCCCTTTTTCCTACTGGGCTGGCCAACATGCAATTTATCCCCTCTTTTAAATCCTTCAAAAATAAAATCTCCGAGAGGTGTACTCCATTGGCCCCATATAGCTCTGGCCATTTAAACACAATCTCCATGTGGAAGATCACCCAGCGCCCAGTTTGCCCTATGGAAAATCTCAGCTTTTAGTTGACCTTCCATTGGGCCAAATTGAGCCTTTTACAATCTCCTGATTTTCCATGATTTGCAAATGCTCCATAGTGTCTGACATAGAACAATGTCTATCAAAACATTTATTAACAATGTCTATCAAAACATAGAACAATGTCTATCAAAATGTTTACTAGCATTTGTATATACCCATGTATAACTGTAGAAATTTTTAGTCAAAAATGACTTTAAAAAACCTGGGTCAACTTATCCATGGGTCAATGCAAGTACTGCACCTTAATTCTTATCAAAACAGGAGCTACCTCTGATTAGAGTGACAAAAGGCTGGCTCTGTTCAGATGATGTCATGCTAGCTCCATGGGTGTAGAGGGGCGGAATTGTTGTGCAGCTGCCACTCAGGCAACGTGGGAGGCTTCCCATGTTGCCCAATCTATAAGGAAGCTGTATGTACCACGTGTGCTCCACGCTTCCCATGTGATTGCCCTGCTGGCAGTAAAGGTGTGAGGTGCTAGATTCCCCATGCCTCGATGTGAAGTGGAGCGCTGCCGCCTCCTGCCACCAGATGTGTGAAGAGGCCATTATCTAAAAGTATAATTATTCAGAATCATTCATAACCAGTGTCCCTCAGTGACCACAGGTTTTACAGTGAGGTTTTGGAATCTTCCCTCAATCATCATAATTCTATTATAATTGCAAGATAGTTGGGAGGGGAATATGATGGCAATTATAGTAATTGAAGAGATTAATATATTTATGCATGCCTATTGAGCAGCAAATGTTATTGAGTTAACTTGCCTCAAAACTTTAGTATGCTAGAAATCTAACATGTCCCAATCATGGCTTTCATACCTTCTATTTTGTCCCACCTCTGCTCTACCTTTGCATAATATAGTAAAACTGCTTCAGGACAAGCACTCTTAATTTATCATTCTTCTGTAATGTATAACATTCTCAATATAAATAATCCATTAGAAATAAAATTGGAATAAAAATAAAAATAACTCATTATTTTACTGTATAGTCCATAATGCTCACAGAAACATGTTAGCTCCCTGGGCCATATAAATATGAATGACACATTTCATAGCTAGATCATGTGCCCAGCTAAAAGACAGAGTAGCCCGGGGAATTGAGACAAAATTATGCTCCCCTCAAAGGGCTTTTAAAAATTCCATTAAACCATTAAAAAAATTCATCCATAATTTGGCAGGTGTTCCTATTTTATTTATTTATTTATTTATTTATTATTTGCATTTGTATTCCGCCTCTTCCCGAGGGCTGGTGGCGGGTTACAAGACATATATAGTGATCGGCAGGCAACACTCATGCCGACTCACGAACAAAATAAAACAATGCTATAACCATAAAAATAACAAAAATGATACTAAAAAACATCATTAAAACATTGTTAAAATTACACTAAGTGACAAAAAACGGTAACACAGAGTCATAAGTCGATTGAAAGCAAGAGGCGTTATATGTCAACCGAAGGCCTGCTTGAAAAGGAAGGTCTTACAGGCCCTGCGGAAGGGGGCGAGCTCCCGTATGGCTCTAGCCTCCTCCGGCAGGGCATTCCAGGCCGTTGGAGCTGCTACTGAGAAGGGCTGCCTAGTTGATGATAGGCGGCAGAGGCGGATCGGTGGAATCTCCAGCAGGTTTTGCTCTGCTGAGCGGAGTGATCTCGGGGGATCGTATGAGGCTGAAGTATTCTCAAGTACATTGAGTTTTATAGCCCAATACTTCCTTACTCCCAAATGCTAACTACAGCAGTATACTACACATAAAATAAGCAACATTCCTAGGACAGCTATACTAGCTAGATCACCTATGAGGAAAAGCAAAGCGTTCATAACCGCAGAGAACGTTTTCTTCTTCTGGTCATTGGTAGTTCTCTGTACCACTCAACGCGTTGAGAAGTTCACAGGTGTATTTAAAAGTCAGATTCTCTCTGAAAAATGGGCCAGGGAAAATACAACACCATCGTCAAGACACCATAATCAAAGAGTGTGTATATCATCTGGCTCTGGTAAGGTTATACTCCATCGGCTCTTGCAATAATAATCAGGGCTGGATTATTAATGGTACACTTAGTGAAATTGCTGCAGGTCCTTCATAGGTTGGAGGCCCTTCAATGGCTGGTGGCTCAGAGCTGAAGCAAAAAAGATGTTTCTGAGTCTTCTTCCTCAGACATTTCATGTAACAGTCAATGTATCTGTTACTTAAGCAACAGATAAAGAATACATGGAAGCAGACTATCTATTGTAGTTTGCTCTACTACCTTTTCTGTGCCTCCACTCCTAGAATAGTTCACACATGGGCATGAAGGGGACATTGTTTTAGGATACGGATTTTCACAAATGAGTGTTTTACAAATGGAAACCCACATGGCTCTTCAGACTGTAATCAACTTCAGACTGTAATCAAAATGGCAAAAATAATTGAGGAAGAAGATGTGAGCAAAGCTGAGTCAGTCTGCTTTTGCCTTTGCCTACTGAGAACGGCACAATTACCCCTCCTGTCCTCTCCCTCCATCCATTGAATTACTGAATACAAACTACTTTGCACTTTGAACTGCTTGCAACAACAGAAGTAAGCTGAGGACAAAGGGAGAAAGTGTGGTGAGGAAATGGATGTTGGTACATTTTAAAAGGAGACAAACAGTGGTATGACAGAAGATTGATCAAGAGTGTTTCTACCGAATCAGTTGGAGAGCGCTGCAATCAACTGCATTGGATTTTTTTTATTTCTCCCAGAATGGGATGATCCCAGGATTCAACTACCTGACACTGGTTTTGCTTGAATAGTACTCAAGCCAAGTTTTCAACTATTCTTAAAGCTTCAAAGATCAGCCAGAAAGAAACTGATATACATAAGATACGAAAAGGTGGTCTATATTCTCATTAAAAAGAGTGGGGGGAAACATTCAGATTTCTTTATGACAGTCTAGTGATCTATCATACCAACATTGTACTTGCTCTGCTTTATCCCTGGACCGACTAGGTCCCTTAAGGAGTAAACTATTCTAGTATGAAGGCCCTTGCACATATCTCATTTGCAGCAATCCTGAAGTGATGAAGCCCTAGACTTGAAGTAACATAAATAATTTAAAATATGTTGTCTATTTGATATATTTCATTGCAAAGAACCATCGCACATTAACATATGCATACAAGTACGCTGCATGGAAAAAAGAAATATTTTTCTTAGAAGTATTGAGATAAACTGTGCCAAAAATATATGTGCATGGGTTATACAAAAAGAAGTGGCAAAAGATCCTTTTAGAGCAGTGGTTCTCAACCTGTGGATCTCCTGAAATCCCAGCCAGTTTACCAGATGTTAGGATTTCTGGGAGTTGAAGGTCAAAGCATATAGGGACAAAAGTAAATGCGAACCTTGAAAGAACACAAGTTCTGTATCTCAAAATGTATATTTGAACATCGATAGTAAGCACACAATAATGACCATATACAACACAATAATAGTGTCTATTATCCAAATGGTAGCAATTGTTTCATAAATCAAAAGTCCATAATATCATATAGTCACACGACTGAAGAATCATCAAAGGTGGAGCCAAATCATATGCGGTAGAAGCTGGGTTTGAAGTCGCGGGTTCCGCTCCGTTTTCGCGCTTATGAGCGCTTTATCAAAACCCAATGCGTCAAGGTAGGCGTTTAAAGGCATCCACATGTCTAAAGTAAATGTATAGAAAGGTTCAGGTAATAACAAGTGGTCCAGTCCAACACAAGAGTTACATATAATACAAAATAATAAGCAATGATACATACCAATCACAATACATGCATCCGGGCACGGGCCACACTCATTGAGTGAGGCACAGTGCTCACATCACACAAAGTATTTATCAGTGTTACAATATTACATAATTGAACACACCAGTAGAGGGGAGTAATCAATCAATGGAAAGGAGCAATTCATTTAATTGATTAATGAGGAGATTGAGAGACCTCGTTTAATCCGCGAGGGTGCTCTGTGCAGAGGAAAGAAATCCAACGGGTTTCGGCCCGAATTAAAGCAATATGTAAATCAGAATGTAAACCAGTAGTAACCTTCTCAACACAAGAGAAGTTTAAATCTTCCGGGCGATGCTTGAATTCAAAACAATGATTATACAAAACAGAATCACGTTTCCCTCTATCAAAATGTTTACTAGCATTTGTATATACCCATGTATAACTGTAGAAATTTTTAGTGGCCTGGGTGTTGGCATGTATATTCCTAATAATCCGATCTCGGCTGATATTGTTGCACGAACTACAATGGCCACAATCCTGTGAGCCTGGAGTCAAGGCACTAGTTAGAGGAGGAGGGCCGAATGTTGAATGTATAAGTAAGTCCTTAACATTCCGCGTACGCTTGTGAGCAATTAAGGGTGTTTTTTCAAGACCTGGGATGTCTGATACTAAATCCCAATGTTGGTAAACAATCTTCCATAAACGATTACAATGGGGGGTTAAGGTGAGGGGCCAAACCACTCTGTCTAATGCAGGTTTAGGACGGGGGTGGAGTAAAGACGTCCTGGGGATATTATTGGCTTTCTCTTGGGCCTTAATTAAGGCGCGTTTGGGATAACCCCGCTGAGATAAATCTGTCATTAAGGAGGCTGAAGCCCTATTGTAATCAGTTGGAAAAGAACAATTTCTTTTAAGACGTAACAGTTGGGAAAAGGGGAGGTTGTCCTTTAACGCAAAAGTATGAAAACTAGAATGGTGGAGAAAAGAATTCCTGGCTGATGCTTTCTTGTAAGTTTTAACCTTCAATGAGTTATCTCTTCTAAATACTGATACATCTAGAAAATTAACCGAAGTGGAATCGGCACATACAGTGAAGTGTATATTCTCGTGCCAGGAATTAATCCACGCAGTGAAGTCAGTAATGTTAGTGTCCTTGTTTACGACGGCAAAGACGTCATCAATAAAGCGATGATACATCTTAATGCGCATTGTCATGGGATTTGTAGTGCCTATATGTTGTGATTCCAAGTTATTCATAAAAATATTGGCGACACTTGGCCCTAGGGGGGACCCCATAGATACACCGGATTTCTGGAGGTAATAAGTGCCATCAAAGGCAAAATAATTAAGTTCAAATACACAATCAAGTAAATCAATAAGGAATTCAGTGGGAAGGATTGGATTAGATCGTGCGTCCCACAGGTCCTGGATAATAGTTCTCACCTCATCCAAAGGAACAAAATTATATAGGGCTGTCACGTCAGCTGAAATTAACATGTCCCCCTCCTCAAGAGGAAAATTTTCAACTTTATTTATGAAGTCAGTTGTGTCCAGTAAAAAAGAGGCCCCAGAGGAAGCGTATTGCTTTAAATGCGAATCGAGGTAACAAGCCATAGGAAAGATCATGGAATCTGAGCCAGAAATTATAGGCCTACCGGGAGGCGAAGTTAAACTTTTATGAGTTTTGGGTAAAATGTAAAATTGTGCAGTGCGGCAATTTTTATGAATAAGAAATTTGATAAGTTTATCATCAATAAAATTTAATGAAGCCGCGTTATAGACTGTGGTGGAAATAGTCTTAAGAAATCTGTTATAAGGATCCCCTGGTAATCTGAGATAAAATCTGGAGTCAGAAAGTTGTCTCTGAACTTCAGTCAAGTAATCTGTCTTACGTAAACAAACCAAACTTCCACCTTTATCTGAAGGTTTGAAAATAATGTCAGGATGATTGCCCAAAGCCTTTAAAGTGTTAATATCTCTAGGCGAGAAGTTGGCCCGTTTAAGATCATTGCTGTGGTCTATTTTTAAGGCTTCCCTCGTAACCACCTCTTCAAACGTTTTGATTTTATGAGAAATATTATAAGGAACAAAATTACTCCTGATGTAAAAACTGATGTAAAAACGGTTGTGAGAGGAAGGAGAGGGGGAGGAAGGGGTGGAGCAACCTGATTAATTTGTCTGATTATCAGTTTTCACAATATGAAATGAACCTGTTGAATAAAGGAATTTCTTTTGTGTATACCCCGAAATGTTCCTCTTTAAATATCAGAAAGGATCTAGCCACTTTATATAGGAATATTAGGCTTAAAGAACATTTTGCTACCACCCCTTTCTCCCCCTCTCCTTCCTCTCATAACCGTTTTTACATCAGGAGTAATTGTGGATTTCTTGCCTCTGCACAGAGCACCCTCGCGGATTAAACGAAGGTCTCTCAATCTCCTCATTAATCAATTAAATGAATTGCTCCTTTCCATTGATGGATTACTCCCCTCTACTGGTGTGTTCAATTATGTAATATTGTAACACTGATAAATACTTTGTGTGATGTGAGCACTGTGCCTCACTCAATGAGTGTGGCCCGTGCCCGGATGCATGTATTGTGATTGGTATGTATCATTGCTTATTATTTTGTATTATATGTAACTCTTGTGTTGGACTGGACCACTTGTTATTACCTGAACCTCTCTATACATTTACTTTAGACATGTGGATGCCTTAAAACGCCTACCTTGACGCACTGGGTTTTGATAAAGCGCTCATAAGCGTGAAACGGAGCGGGAACCCGGCGACTTCCGTCAACCCGGCTTCTACCGCATATGATTTGGCTCCACCTTTGATGATTCTTCAGTCGTGTGACTATACTTTATGATATTATGGACTTTTGATTTATGAAACAATTGCTACCATTTGGATAATAGACACTATTATTGTGTTGTATATGGTCATTATTGTGTGCTTACTATCGATGTTCAAATATACATTTTGAGATACAGAACTTGTGTTCTTTCAAGGTTCGCATTTACTTTTGTGCTGTGGTAATAACAGTATTCTTTTATCATACAAAGCATATAGGGACCCACAGCTTAAGAACCATTGAGGGATTGCTAAAGTGCTCCTTAGTTATAATGCTCAATTTAGGGCATGAGAATTACATATATGAGCATTTGCACAGTTAAAACTTGTGCACTAGCTGCGCCCGTACCTTGTGAAGTCTGATTTGGCCATGGTAGTCCATGCTCTGGTTACATCTCGTATAAACTACTGCAACGCGCTCTACGTGGGGTTGCCTTTGAAGACTGTTTGGAAGCTTCAACTGGTCCAACGGATGGCAGCCAGATTACTAACAGGAGTGGGGCTAGAGGAGCATACTACTCCTCTGTTGCGCCAGCTCCACTGGCTGCCAGTCTGCTACCGGGCACAATTCAAAATGCTGGCTTTAGCCTATAAAGCCCTAAATGGTTCTGGCCCATCTTACCTGTCTGAACGCATCTCCCCTTATGAACCATCTAGGGCGTTAAGATTGTCTGGGGAGGCCCTGCTCTCAACTCCATCTACGTCACAAATGCATTTGGCGGGGAAGAGGGACAGGGCCTTCTCAGTGGTGGCCCCTTGGCTGTGGACCACGCTTCCCATGGACATTAGATCAGCTCCCTCTCCCTTGGCCTTCCAAAAAAAGTTAAAACTTGGCTATTTGAGCAGGCGTTCGAAAAGGCAGTGTAACTGACATAGGAATTGGAACAATTGACTATGTGATCGGACTATGATTTTATCTTGGAGACGTATTGATGTTTTTATTGTTATGATTTTAATTAATGTGTTATGTTTTCAATTTGTTCTAAATGCTGTTTTTTATTTTGTTGTTGTAAACCGCCATGAGTCGCCCTCGGGCTGAGAGGGCGTGGTATACAAATGTGCTAAATAAATAAATAAACTTATTTCCGCCTCTGGCCACAGAATTTCCAGGCAACAACTTCTACAGCCTAGTGCCATGTAGGCGATTTGGACTGCAACTTCAAGTCTAGCTGGGATGGCTAGGACTTTAATTAGACTCCAAGATATCTGAAAAGCATCATGTGGCTTAGCTCTGGTTTAGGAATGCAAGAATTTCTGTGCAATCAGAGTGACAAGACTGTATCAGCCATGAGTCTTCAAAGATAATGAAAACCCAGACTCTGCTTAGGAACACATTTCACTGTGTGCTTGTCATATTTTTAAAAGAACAAAATGCACCTCCGATCTGTGGATGTTCAGATACTCAGATGCTTTCACAACTGCACATGTTTGCTCAAGGTTTTTCTGCACAAACATGAACCTGGCTTCCAGTGTTATCAGCAGTGTATCTCACCACCAATTTATTTCAGTATTAGATAGTACCAAACACATTGTTTGGTTAGGGCACAAACACCTGTTTTAAGTTATTTATGAGCATTGTAAGTACAGAAGAAGAAGGTTCTCTGCAGAAAGAAATCTAAGGTGAACATTGTCATAAAGTAGAGATACAATAGCAATGTTCTTCTGAGCAAGGACATTCTACTCCAGCTTTCACTTTCTACTTTAACAACTTTCTTTCCAGTTTTCTTCCATTCATCCTTCAAATCATTTTCTCTTCCAGTCAGCATGCATTTAAAATCATCTAAAGCCTCCCTTCACTTACATAATAATAATAATAATAATAATAACTTTATTTATATACTGCTCTATCTCCCCGGGGGGACTCTGGGCAGTTTCCAAGCAACAACATCAAAACATATAGTCACAACATGAACAGAAAATAACAGTAACAGCAACATAAGCATAGAATTACCCAACAACACATAAATATTAAAAGAGAAAATCCTGCCTGCTCTACATGTCTATTTGTTAGAGCATGGAAAAGGAACAGGTCAGGAACAATTAGAAAGGCCGTATCAAGACTGATACAAATTGAAATAAGATAGGACCGGCATTAGGTACAGTACAATATTTAGGCATTTAGGTATAGTACAGTAATAGGTAAGCGACAAAAGCGGGGATGGGCTATTTCCAGGGGCCTGTTAGAAGAATGACCAGAGTAATATATAGGGGACAAGGTCGTGTCTGGAGAGTGGGCTGAGTTAGCACTGGTCACTCTCAAAGATTTTTTGAAACCACCAAGTCTTCAAACTCTTATGAAAAGAGGGGAGGGATGGGGCCACATCCAACTTCGAAGTCATTGTCATCTTTCTTTTATGTTAGTTTTGACATCATACAACATTATGGCTTAACCACACAACCTGGGAGCCATGACAGAAAATGTCTCATTGCTTCACACAGCGTGTTGTACCTGAATAAGCTACTTCAACTTGATGAGTTATAGCAGGAAGAGATCCCCCACCTTGAAAATGCCATGACTTCAGTTATTCCATAAAAATCTAACCGTGATCTTGAGAAATCCAATCATGTGATTTAATCTTAAATATGGGGATGGTGAGACTATAAATTTGCTACGACTCATCTTCCAGAGGAGGATCTGGCCTGGACCGTGTAAAGTTTGTTCTTGACCCTGTTGAAAACTCCAGAAATATCACTGAAACCTTTTTAATTTTAGAGCAGGAGTTGGGATCATAAGGCCCCCTAGCTCTTGCTGGAAGACAAATCCTTTCATCTCAATCAGCACAGTCAATGATGAGCAATGCTAAGAGCTACAGCACAATATTTAGAGGCTTACAATTTCCCAACTCTAACACAGCATGCTTTTAGCAAGCAGGAACGACTTTTAGCAGGACAGATGTATTATTTGACTCACATGTTCTAGATAAATAATAATAATAATAATACTTTATTATTTGTGAGTCGCCCTCCACCCCTGGTGCTCCGGGCGACTTACAACAATTAAAAAAACCCCAAATACAACAGTAAAGAACATAGGTATAAAGCGCCGGAGAGGCTCAGTCTCCGGACGGCCGGTCAGACCCCAAATGCCTGGCGAAAGAGCCAGGTTTTCAGTTCAGACAAGAATCTGATTGGGGACGATGTGGCCCTGAGAGCAGGCGGGAGGGTGTTCCAGAACATGGGAGCCGCCACGGAGAAGGCTCTCCGGCGGGTCTCCGTCAGCCGGGCTTCTCTGATGCTTTGGATACCACATTAGGAGAGAAAAAACAAGTAAGAATACATTACCTACTGTGTGGACAGTTCAAGTTATCTAGAGCTGTAGGGCATTGAAGATTTGTTATAACATTATGAGTTACTGCTGTGTACATTCAAGAGTATTCTGGCTTTCAGTGGTTAATGGTTTCAAAGTGTTATTTCCTGTTTCACCGGGTGGTCTTTACTTTGAAAGTAGTTGTTTTATTCCAGATGGGGGGAGGAAGCTAAGGGAAGAAATCTGCATCCAAACTGGGTTAAACACGGCTCTCGCCCCAGGTCTGACGCGGGAGGGAAGGACATCCACATCCAAACTGGGTTAAACACAGCTCTCGCCCCAGGTCTGACGCGGGAGGGAAGGACATCCACATCCAAACTGGGTTAAACACAGCTCTCGCCCCAGGTCTGATGTAGGAGAGAAGGACATCTGCATCCAAACTGGGTTAAACACGGCTCTTGACCCAGGTCTGACACAGGAGAGAAAGGAAATTAACAAAATCCATCCACACTGGTTTGAAAAGCTGAATAATTTCCGACTCACTTACTGATTCATAAGAGAAATGGCGGAAAAAGCTTCAAAATGGCAAGGATATGTCCAGGTTCCCAAATTGCTTCAAACTTGGTTCAAAAAGGAATTTGATCTGAATTTATTCCAAATTAAGACAATTCTGAAAGAACCTACTCAGGCCTAGTTTTTATTCCAGATATGCTCTACCTCATGCAAAATTTTCTCCCTTAACTTTGTCACTGGTGGTGAGAAGCTCTCACAATCATGCTTATGGGCCATTTTGTGCCTACCATTTGTCTTCCAACCCCCTGAAATAACGAGACATGACACAAATATATATGGTTTCAAATTTGGGCAACTTTTATTAAATAGTTACCTATTTAACTTGTAACTCAACTAACTTTTTGGTGTCAGTTCAACTTGGTGTGTGTAAGCTGAGGTAGTGTCTTCTAAAGTCTACCCCTCAGCTCTTCAGGCATACTACCTGGGTCCCCTGTATATTTCAACCCGGGCAACCCGTAAGGGAAACATCAGGGGAAATCTCTCTCAACTTTTTGAGACTAGACTCTCCCCGTTCCTGGGGCATTCCCCATCACCTCACCCCTAAAATTAACCATCTAGGTGAGTGTTTGCATAATGCCCCACACCCTTAAGGGGTGCCTTAAGTGTCTACAAACCTTTGAATAACTAAACTATTTACGCTCAGCTAGTTTACTAGCCGACCATTCCATCTAGCCCCCAAAGGACAGTATAGGATAGGCAAAACCCTCGCGGGCGAATTCCTATCCGACCCCAAATGTTAAACCATTTGACAATCATTATTATACTATCCATGGGCGGGAGTGGTGGGCGATGTCCTATTGCAGAATGAGGGAGAAGGGGCTGGCAGCACACTATGCCAGCCCCTCCTCCCTTCGAGCACCTTCTGCGAAATTAGCCAATCTCTTCTCCGAGGGGAGGAGACAAAAATTCTCCATCCCCCAACTTGTTGGAGGGTGAAGTGTATTCTGTTTAGTTAGAGCTAAATTATACTTTGTTTTATAAAGCAACTGCCATTCTGTCTTACAGAAATTTTACTTTTATGTCTTACAGAAATTTTACATTCTGTATTACAGAAATTACTTTTCAAATTGTTATTACCCACCAAATGATTGTTTATTCTGTTGTTAAGGAGACAGATATATAATGTTATGCTAGTTCTTTCCAAGCCAAGCTAGCAACATTATGCATTCAAGTGTGCGGTATAAGAAGTCAGAAGGTCACATGCCAATATCCTACTTACAGTTGAGCTTTGCCTTTTGAAAAAAGAACATCCCAGCAGTTTGTCTACTCAAGATAAAATTAAATATATCCCTTATCTTCGTTATGACAAAAGTTCAGAAGTTCTGCTAAAAGGCCTACATCTTGATTTAGAAATGGGGAAGAACTGACTGTTGGGAAAAAAATCAGATTTCACTCTTTGATAAGTGAACACATGGTCTTACTCTAGAACAGGGGTGGGCAATTATTTTTTCCAAGGGGCCGCACGAGAGCTAAAAAATATTATGGAGGGCCGCACCTATTTATTTATTTGTTTACTACATATTACACATCATTAATATTAACATATTAATATATCAAGAAATATTCATATATTATTAGTATTATCATAATTATTATATTATAGTGTGTATATATATAGACATTATAATATATTGAAATTATAATATAATATAACATTATTATATTATATTATAATATTATTATAAAATTATTATAAATTAATAAAAACCACTAAAATAAAATAAAATGCTGCTGCGGGAGGAGGCGATCAGCTTTCTCCCCCCCCCCTCTCCCCCTTCCAAAATATACTATTATTATTAGTCCCCGCTCTTCACGGTGCAGTGCGCTCCCTCTCACCCCCGCATGAAACTTGCCTGCCTCCTTGGGACACACACACACCCTCCCCCCATCCTCCTGCCCCCTTGCCTGGCTCCTCTTGTGAAGCCCTCCTCCTGGCTGATTGATGGCTCGGCTTCGCCACTGGCAAAGAGAGGGAGGCCCGCAGGGGTACCTGGGAAAGGTAGTTTTGGAATCCACGGAGGACAAAGGAAGGCCCAAAAGAGAGGACTACCCTTCCCAGAGGCGCTGGCCTCCCTCGCTCTCTGGGCTCCAGGGGGAGAAGGGGGCTTCTGCCTCTCCTTCTTGCTGGGCACTTTAGCTCAAGACTTCCTCATAGCACTCCCGGATCTGCCGGGCTAAGTCTCCCCAAGGGGGCAGCAGGAGGAGCCCCTCGTTGCCTTCCAAGAGCAGGCCCGCCGCCGCCGCTGCCTTTTTCTGCTGCTGCTGAGGAGGAGGAGGGTCGAAAGCTGGGATGAAGAAGAAGACGTTGAGCTCTTCTTCATCCCGGCTTTCAACCCTCCTCTTCCTCCTCCTCAGCAGCAGCAGCAGGAGGCGGCGGAGGGCCCGCTCTCGGAAGGCAACGAGGGGCTCCTCCCGCTGCCCCCTCAGGGAGACTTAGCCCGGCAGATCCAGGATCCACACGCTTCGAGCAACAGCTGATGGACATGGACCGCGGCCGCCCCTCTTCTTCAGCCCCATCCTCCTCTTCTGCCGCCACTTCTTCGCCTCCGACCTCCTCTGGCCTGTCTGCCAAGACAGGCCCCAGAGAGCCCACGAAGGCATGGCTGCAGCGGCACCCCTTCCTCTTTGCCCCGCCCCTGACGCCCTTCCCCTGGGCCAAACAGAACCAGCTGTCAGGCCGGGTCTGGCCCCCGGGCCGTGCTTTGCCCACCCCTGCTCTAGAATGACAGTGGCACCTAAGGTCTAAGGAATGGTATTTCACTTAGTTTTGGGATAAATTCTTTACAATATGCAATGAATTCTAAAAAGGCAAGATACTATGCAGTTTACCAGCTGTTAGGATTTCTGGGATTTGAAGTCCAAAACACCTGCAGGGACGGCAGTTGGACAGCCCTGATATAGAACATTACTTATATCCCACCAGTTTTTATTGGGAAGTAATAGCCAGATTGTAATAAGCCTAAGCATGGTCCTTTCAGATTTACATTGAGTTAGGTCCCTTCCACACAGTCATATACCCCAAAATATCAAGGCAGAAAATCTCATAATATGTGCTTTGAACTGGGTTATCTGAGTCCACACTGCCATATATTCCAGTTTAAAGCAGATAATGTGGGATTGTATTCAGCTGTGTGGAAGGGGCCTTAATTTACTTTGACATCTTCATTCCATGGAATTTTAGGATTTGTAGTTTGATGAAAGATTTGGAATTCTTTGTCAGGTAATACAAATCTACTACAGTCCTGAACTACAGATAGCAAATGTTTTAATCCTCAACCCTTCTCTTTCCAGGATAGCTTAATGTAATCTAAATAACTCAACAAACTACAAATCCCAGAATTGTATATCGTGGAGCCATGATGATTTAAGTGGTAGACTGCTGCTATAAATGTGCAGTGTGGGTACAATCATTCAGGTGACAATATGTTCCTTTGGATGCAGAGGGTTTGGGTCAGAACAGGCTGCACCCTTCCCTTGTTTCAGGGAAGCTTGTGTGGGTGTGCCTGTGCCTTCAAGTCCCCTGTCCTTTTATGGTGACTCCGTGAATTTCTCAGGGTTTTCATACGCAAAGATTTCTCAGATGCAGCTTTGCCCTGAAATAGAGCCAACAGCACCTGGGATTAATTGGTAGCCCCCCCCCCCCCCCATCCAAGAACTTACCAGGACTGTTTAGCTTCAAGAATCAAACAGATTCTGGGACCTTTAGGATAGCTTTACTTCTTGGGGGGGGGGGGTAGTGACTCCCTAGACCCTGAAGTTCTTTCACAAGCATCAGAGTGCCCCTTGCCCTCAATGCAATTTCCCCAAAACTCTGGTTTTCTATGTGTTTTTGACTTCAGCTTCCAAAATTCATTGACCAAGCCATCTGAAACTTCTGGGAGTTGATGTGCAAAATACCTGGGGGACTAGAGATTTTCCTCCCTCAATTCCAGTCCATATCACAATCAGGAAGTGGCATTGTATTCACAATCTGCATATCAGAAAAAAAATTACATTACTTTTTGTCCATGAACCCTCAATAAATGCAGCCCTGCCTGTTTACTGCAGTGAAAAAAGCAGACAAATTCCTCTTGTAAATCCTACTTGAAGGCACAGCCACCCCAGAATTCCTCTCACCCAGCATAAATTGTACAAGCAGCATTACAATAAAATAGCCAGGGGGGCATATACAGAAAAATGTTGCTCCTCATGCAGCTCCTCCACAATGCAGAGAGATATCAGCTTTGAGGTTCAAAGAGAATTTAAGATTAGCGTCTCATCAGACACACATCTCTGATAAGTTTGATTGCAAATTGTAGATATTATTTCACAGGCTGTATTTTTTAAGATGAAGAAGCAGGGAGGGGGAGTAGGAAGAAAAACAAAACACTTGGCTTGCATCCTGAATGACGGAAAGTGGGTCATTGAAATGTCATTCAAACACAGCAAGCACCATTTCCATGTGTTGTGACTGAAATCCGCAAAGCAAATGGAGTTTGAACTGAGCCAATTAAAGTGCACACAAAGAGAAGCTCGAGTGGTTTATGGATGACGGATATATAAACTTGTAGGAAATTATGGTGAGAAAACTCAGCAGGAAGTTTGCAATATACATTATATTAAACAGGACATGCGGTCCCCTACTGAACCAAAGCACTCTGCTTTAAAGATAAATTCATGACCAGCAAAGCACAGAGGGTTTTTTGAGAGCAACAAAATAAAAGGTTCTGTCATATACAAATCCAGTGGATGTCATTTTCATATCAACTCTCGGATCAGTTCTTCAGAGAATGGTACATCCAACCCCGCAAGGCATTTTGTTCTGCACTATATTTTCATCCCCAGAGTTCTGTTTTCTCTCTCTCTCTATTGAGCAAAAATTGCTGATCTAAAGTATATGAATGGGGTTGAAAGGAGGGGAGGTGTGTAAGTTCCTCAGCAGAAGGAGAAGGAACATCATGTCTTCTCTGCAACCCATTAACACCAGCATGGTTTATTCTCAGGTTTATGTAGGGAGGATCCACTGAAGAATAGCCTCTCTGTGCATCACTCATGGAAGATACACACAAACCTTATAACTCACCCATGGGGTAGAACAGAGACTAAGCTGTCAAGCAGATTTGGGGGATCTATTTGTTTTTATGAAATTTGACATCTACAATGCCCAAGTTGATTTATTGCACAAGGAAGGGATATGGGTTTTCAACATAGAAGAAAGAAACCATTTTGTTGTTACTTGCTGTTGTATGCCTTCAAGTTGCTTCCAATTCATGGCCAACCTAAGGCAAACTTATCCTGGGATTTGATTTCCTTGACAAGATTTAAGTTAGAGGAGATCTACCTTTTCCTTCTCACATTTGATCAAAATTCCAAAGCAAGGGCTGAAAGAATAATTGGCAAGTTAGTATTAGCCAACATGGGCACATCACCAGTGATCAAGATAAGGGCTTTCTAACCATTTTGCAACTAGGATGGCCACCATTGTTGAGAAAGGTCATCATTATCCTATCATATTAATCCACTACTGAGCAACCTCGGGGTAGATCAGTCAAATTCCATGTAAAGTTTTTACTAGGTGACCTTGTTGCCAAGTTTCTCTCTGAGGTAGCCAAGATAAGACAACTCCTGTATTAGACTCAGGTTGAAATTTGCCTTGCATACACTTGCAATGTTGGTACCCTTGTTCATATGCATCTCGCATTGTACTCATCCTGCTTTTAAGTGGTCTTATCAGTTTATGAATCTGCTATGTACTTTCTCTGCTGAACAAATTGGGTATTTGGACTGTAATAAAGATTGATTATCCTTGCATAAGAAATTAAATAAGTGCATTGGAAGAACTTCATTCAAAACACTCATTCCTCTTACATATTTTTTATCAGCTGCTTTAAATCTATTCAGGATATGCCCACATTTGTTTATTCCCAAAGTAGTCGAACTTCTTCAGTTAGCGGGTTTCTTTTAATTTCTGGAACATGCTAAACATGAAAGTAAAGTTAAAATTATAATTGTACAATCAAACTTCTTCAGTCGGTGAGTTTGTTTTGATCTGTAGGACAGTCAAAAATGTGAGAGCAAACTTTCAAAATATTAATAATGCAACCTGTAAATCAAAAGGTGAGAAAAATATGGACTTTCACATATGATTAAGTGCAGCTGACATCCACCCAACTCTGGGAAATTGTGTCCAACAGCATCTGCAGACACAATACTCTTGAATCACCTCTGCAGTGAAATTAATGAAAATAATGCCATCTTGGATCTACAGATACATAATAGCTTTGAATACACCTGGTCGATTAATCAGTATTGATCTCTACTATGTGAAAATAGCCATCAAGGTGAAACCATTACAAAGAAACCAACCAGAAAGCATTTAGATAACCATCAGTGTTCTGCCATTAAGCAGAAAATGCCGACTTAGAAATGGGGTGGGTAGAGAGGTGGTGAGATCCTGGAGAATTAACACTTCATAGCATATGACCTGGCCATCAGTTTCCTTCTGTCTTTCAATACAGTAGAGTAGGCATGGGCAAACTTGGGCCCTCCAGGTATTTGGACTTCAATTCCCACAATTCCTAACAGCCAGTAGGCTGTTTGGAATTGTGGGAGCTGAAGTCCAAAACTCCTGGAGAGCCCAAGTTTGTCCATGTCTACAGTAGAGGATCCCTTTCAGTGCAGAAGAAATGTTAATCTTTTCTCTCATCAGCTTCTGTAAATGGAATTTGCGAGGGGGAACCATCTTGTTCTTCACCTCAAGGAGAAAGATATTTTGGGAAGTTCTGAGACCACGTCCATTCTTATTTACAACTGAACTGCATCCCCCCAAGCCGTATGGTAAGTTGAATTCATTGCTGCCTGCTAAATGGATTACAAGGCTTAGAGGTAGCTTATCCTCCACAGGCAAGCATCTTTAGAGCTTCATATATCTTCTTCTCTTTCTACATAGGAAAACATTTCCACCTAGAGCCCTTTCACAGAATATCTAGAAACAAAATAAGCACAGCAAGCTGCATCATTATACTGAAACACCAATTGCACAGGGGATAAAAATCATACTGCATTTAGTTATTCCTTCTGTGACAGTAACTCAATTTGTGAAAAGAAATTTCAGAAATTTAAAAGCAACACTGCAGGTAAACCTAATTTAATACCTCTAAACGTGTTGTAAGTCACATTGGAGTGTATGTCACTTGCTTTGGGGTTTTTTTTAAAAAAAGGAAATAGAAAGCTTCCCCCAAAGGATGATCCACCAGCGTTAAATGCTAAAACACTGGGCTTTAAATTGTGCATGCCTCTATCTGTTTTTGCTGTACACATAACATTTTTATGAATGTATTGCATGGAATGGGTGTTGTTTTGGTAGAACAGTCGCATGTTGACAGAAAGGATAAGTCAAAGAAAATAAGCTTTATAGGTGGACAAGTAAATGAGAAATCTTATGCTCATTTACCTGTGATCCTGTGTACATTTATCTACTGGACATGACAGAACTCAATTCTGCATAATGAACACCAAAAAAAATCCATTCTATGTCAGCATGGGCAAGATTGATCTCCCCTTCAACTCTTTTCAAGCTTTATGGTTCCCTATATGTCCATGTGCCCAATCTAATGCCCACAGACACAAGAGGGTTTCTATTATAGAGCACACAATTCACAAGTATGTTGGGATATTTTTCATTACAGAGAGCTGTACATCCCACTTGCTTCCACAAAGATCCAAGAATCTCACTCTTTTACTCATCATTCTTTCTTTTGCTTTAAGAACAGCTTTTACAGCCAGGCATACTAAATATATTTGGAGCTAAAACGAGGAACACTTCTTTTTTCTCTCTCACACATGGAACATGTGCCTGCCTAGATGTCTGCTTCCCTCCCTCCTTTTTCTTGGCAAGCCACTCTCTTTCAGCTCTCTTTAGGATTAAATTATTCAGCAAAGTCACATATGGAATTTAGCTTTCCTTTGAAAATGAAACAAAAAAGAAAACAGTGCTTCACATTTGGAATGATGACTTTTCTGACAACATTGCCCTACAAAAAATACACACGCATACATGCTACTTACATCAACCAACACCTGCTACCTTTAAGCCTTTTATCAGAGAGCTACAGACAGGTTTCTGATGAAGGCAATCAATAACATCATTATTACAGATGACATGAACAATATTCCACAAGCCCTGCAGAAATTGAAAACTTTTCAGTATTGAATGGACAAAACCATAGTAGTAATTCACAAAAACCACTGGTAGAGGATTAAATCATCCTGCGCGCTCTCTCTCTCTCTCTCTCTCTCTCTCTCTCTCTCTCTCTCACACACACACACACACACACACACACACACACACACACACCATCAATGAGAACATCCATATTTGCTAGAAAGTTCCTCCATATTATTATATCAAACTAAGATATGCTACATGACATGGAATACACTAGACTCTAATTCTTGAACATAACATAAAATTAAGTGAATTATGATCTTTCAAATATGCACCATACATCACATGCATCTGAACTATCTTCACCACATTAAGATGCTTGGAAATATTTCCACTCCCTTCACCAATTCCATCTATTATTAGTACATCATTAATGCAACCCCATATAAACATGTTTATTAGGCAATACATGCAACTTAGTTCACTGGGAATTACTCCCATGTTAGTGTACTCGGTATTGCAGCCCAAAGGTCCTGTCACAGATTTACACCCCGCTCACCATAATCTACCCCAACTGAGTCCTTCAATTAAAATGACAAAACCTCCATTATTTGACCTTATTGGAAGAGTAAAAATACATTGAGAGCATTTAAGAAAGACTGAATCTATTCCTCCTGAAACTGACTGTTAATTTAGGACACAACCACCCTCTTCCGTATTTCAACAATTCACCATTGCTCCTTCCTATGTTTTAGGATGCACTTAAAGAGCAATATGCCTTTTGAATACTCTCAAGCAACCCAGACAACAGGCACCCAAAGAAAGCCAATTCAGCCTCTTAAATCTGCCCAAATAATTGTCTAAAATGGGTCTCCAACAAGAAAGGTTCGCAGGATGCCCTTCCACATAGCCATAAGGTAAAGGTTTCCCCTGACATTGTCTAGTTGTATCGGACTCTGGAGGTGGTGCTCATCTCCATTTCTAAATTGAAGAGCCAGGGTTGTTCGTAGATGCCTCCAAGGTCATGTGGCCAGCATGAATGCATGGAGCACAGTTACCTTCCCAACAAAGCAGTACCTATTGATCTACCCACATTTGCATGTTTTCAAACTGCTAAGTTGGCAGAAACTGGGCCTCATAGTGGGAGCTCACCCCACTCCCGGATTTGACCTGCCAACTTTTTGGTCAGCAATTTCACCAGCTCAGCAGTTTAACCTGCTGTGCTACTATAGAGATACAGATGGTCAAGAAAGGTTTGCAGGGGAGAGGGTTATAAACTGGGGGGCCTTCCACACAGCAATATAACCCAGAAAACCAAGGCAGAATAACCCACAATATCCAATATTTGAAATGGAATATATAGGCTCCTTTCCACACAGCTGAATTAAAAAAATCTCTCATTATCGGCTTTGAACTGGAATATATGGCAGTGTGGACTCAGACAACCCAGTTCAAGACAGCTATTGTGAATTATTCTGCCTTGATATTCTGGGTTATATGGCTTGCCCTTCCACAAAGCCCTTTATCCCAGAATTTCAAGGAAGAATAATTCACAATATCTGCTTTGAACTGGGTTATCTGAGTCCACACTCAGGTAATGTGCAATTTTCTGCCTTGATATTCTGGAATATAGGGCTGTGTGGAAGGGCTCGGGGTCTACACTCTGTGTGTGTGTGTATGTTATGCACACACGCACACACACATCTCAGTTCTGAGCAGATAATGTGGGATTTTATTCAGCTGTGTGGAAGGAGCCTGGAAGCTATAGGAAGGGAAGACGAAAGGAAGGCAGTGAAAGAGAACTAGCCTGCTTTAGACTCATTTCACTCCAAATGTGCTTGAAACTAGCCTTTAGCAGAAACAACACAGAAGCCACAGCGAGGGCCCTTCCACACAGCCATATAACCCGCAATATCAAGGCAGAAAATCCCACAATATCTGCTTTGAACTGGGTTATCTGAGTCCACACTTAGTGTTGGATATCCTGCCTTGATATACTGGGATATTCTGGAATATAGGACTAGAAATATTTCTTATTTCTTTCCCCCTCTGGAGATATAAATCCTCCTCTGTTGTGCCAGCTCCACTGGCTGCCAGTTTGCTACCGGGCACAATTCAAAGTGCTGGCTTTAGCCTTTAAAGCCCTAAACGGTTCGGGTCCAACTTACCTGTCCGAACGCATCTCTCCCTATGAACCATCGAGATGTTTAAGATCATCTGGAGAGGCCCTGCTCTCGGTCCCGCCTTCTTCGCAGGCGTGACTGGCGGGGACAAGGGACAGGGCCTTTTCAGTGGTGGCTCCTCGGCTTTGGAACGCCCTCCCTAAAGACATCAGATTGGCCCCTTCCCTCCTGACGTTTCGCAAGAAAGTCAAGACCTGGCTTTTTGAGCAGGCATTTGTTGATGAAATAGAAGGCTTAATTGGATATATGGAATGACGACGATGCGATGGAAACTGATTTCAACATGACGCTGAGGCTGCAATTGTATGTTTTTAATTGTTAAATTGTTATTATATGTGTTATGTTTGGGGGGGGGGAAGGGTTCGTCTTGTTGCTGTGTTATATTGAGGGCAGAGACTGCCTGTGTAAACCATCCGGAGCCGCCTTCGGGCTGAGAGGGGCGGTATAGAAATGTGACTAATAATAATAATAAATATAGAAGCATATTGAAAGATAGAGAATTGACCACATTCTCCTCTGGCAGTCAAAGTAGAGTCCAGTACTCTGACCTCCAAGAGGGAGGAGCAGGAGCTTTTGTGGTGCTGGTCAAGTTTCCTCACCGACAAAGGGCAAGAACGGTTCAAGGAGAGGGAGAGGGCTTTCCACTGGGAGCTATGGGAAGCCTGGGAAAGGGAGGGGAGGGAGAGAAAGAGCCACAGCCCGCCCTCCCACTTAGGGTTGCCATATGTCCCTTATTCTAAGGGACGTCCCTTATTTTGACCCTAAAATTTGTGTCCCTTATTTTCAGGCCCTGTCCCTTATTTTTGACTAGCAGGACAGGACTGGGTGGGGTTGACCAGAGGAAGGTGCGCGCTGTGGTTTCCACGGCAATGCCTGCCCGGGGATTCCAACTCGCAGGGCAGCCTGCATCCCCGTTGGAAGGAAGAGCTGATACAGGACTTTTTCAAAGTACAGTAGACTAATTAACCATTACCCAAGGGGAATGTTGGATCATGTTGGATAAAGATAGTTTCTGGTTGCATGAGAGTTACTCTTAAAATAAGCCTAGCTGTGAATCCCAATACTATACAATGCTGTTTATCCCATACTATACTATACCATTAACTATCGACATAATAATCATGAAGATGTACTGTCTTATAACATTTATTTTATTTTAATGTTTAGACAGTGCACTTTTAAAGTCAGCAAAGTCAAGTACTAAATACAGAGGGGGGCTGAAGCCCCCTTAGCCCCCCCCCCTGGCTACATGCCTGATGCACTGTTAAGAGGGTAAAAGTCAGTTTCTTTTGTGAGTTTCAATCATTATCTTATTCTGTTAATAAAACTATTTCTGCCTAATGTTTGAGTTTCAAGTTTTTAATGAAGTGTCCCTTATTTTTGTGAAAAATCCCGTAAATGTCCCTTATTTCTTATTTCAAAAAATGGCAACCCTACTCCAGGCATGTAGCCAGAGGGGGGGGCTAAGGGGGCTTCACCCCCCCTTCCCCAAAATTCTCAGGGTGGTCCACGAGAAGGCCTTACTGGTACATTATTTAAACTGTTATGTTTATTCATATCATGATCTGATCACCATGCTCATTATATCCCACCTTCATGGGGTTATTGGGATAACAATACAAAAGATTTCCTAGGGTAAACCCTCTTCCACCCAGTCTCAGCCCCCCCCCCCCCTGAACCAAACTCAACCCCCCCCCCCCCAACCAAAATCCTGGCTACGGCCCTGCCCTACTCCCACTGCTCTGGCTCCCTCAGGTGTGGCTGACTGACACACCAACCTCCCAAGGCGGCGTCTCTCGCGTGCTATTCCGCGCTCGTGGGGAGCCTCTAGCGGACGAAAAGGGAATCGCATCGGAAAAAATGGAAAGACTTTCGTTGGGCGGCTGGAGAAGCAGCTCACCTGGGCTGCCCCTTTTGGCCCCTGTTTTGCACTCTTTCGGGGGGAGGGGGGAGAGTCAAAACACTTTCCCACGAATCCCTTTGCAGGGGAGACACAGTAAGCATTTAGCACACCGGAAAGTCCCACCGATGGGAAGAGAGAGTTCTACCTTCCATCGCATTCCCTCTCTGAAATCCCTACCGTCGCTTTCACAAAATAGACACAAACAACAACTTTTCGCTCTCCATTAGGCTTTCAAGGGGTGGGAAAGGTATCATTTGGACGCCCTGGAAAGGAAAAGAAGGGAGGAAAGGAGGAGCCCGGGTTTGGCTTACCTGTCTGCCGTCGGAGGCGTCCCTTGCTTCCAACCCAAAGCAGAAGCCACCTTTCCAAGGCTGAAAACCCTTTCCTTTCGTGGGGCGCGGGGAAAAGAAGACTCTCAACCCCACGGATCAATCCACACAAAACCCACCACTCGGAGGGGAATCCCACCGCTTTTGAAGTTGGACACGGATAGAGAAGATGGATTGCAATCCCTCCCCACGTTTCCACGCGAGGATCCAAGTACAAAGAGGGGTCGGCTGTTCCGCTGGCCCGCGGGCAACAAGCCCTTGCTGATTGGTACCCAAAGGAACGCGCAGGTCTTCTCTTTCTCTGCTTTTTTCCTTCCTTCCTTCTTTCCTTCCACGCCTCGCGTTGCTGGTTGTCGCCCTCTCCTTGCAGACCGTGTCCTTCCCCGCTTCAAGGGAAGGAAACTTTCCGGGGGAGAAGATAGGGTGGGAAAAAGAAGGAGAGGAGCTTCAGAAGAGGAGAAGGAGAAAGGGAAGCCGCATCCGCCGCCGCATCCTCCCGGCTTCCCAGGGAGCACGGGCGCGTGCGCGCCAAAGCAAAGCCAGGCGAAGCGAAGGGGCGCGCGACCAAAGCCCGCTTTGCAACCCAACCCAAGGCTTCCTTTTCGCCCCAACGAAGGAGAAAAGAAGACGCAGCAGCAGCAGCGAGGGGAAGACCAACGCCGAAGCTGCCTTTACCACACCGCCTCGTACTCTCTCTTTCTCTCTCTCTGCAAAAGGCAACGGAGAAGCCGACGTTTAACCCTCTCGTCGCTCGCATCCAGGGAGAGAGAGCCGTATTGCTCCGAATGCACGCTCTGCTGCCCTCAGTGGCTTCGGGGACACCCTAGGATAGCATTGGATCCGATTTGGTACCCCCCCTTAATTCACTAGGATCTCAACGCTCTTTGCCGTTTCTGCAAGTCTCCTCTGCCCGATTCAAAGCAAAAACACCGCACTACAACTCCCTCCGCTTTGCCCCTCGCTCCCCAGCGTCGCTTAGGGCACGGCTATACACTTTGAATGGCCACGGCATCCTGGAAAGCTGCGTTTTCCCAAGGTCGTGAGCCTCCTCTCTGTTCAAGACTCTTCGCCAAACTAGAACTCCTAAGCATTCCCTCGCGGGGCGGTGAAAGCCGGGCCCGAACTGCTTTCATTCTACAATATAGGCAGGGAAGGGGGGAAAGCCATGATGCGCCTTTCCCCCAGGCAGTAAGAAGCCCCCCCCCCTGCAAACTGCGAGGCAGGCATGCAGGCTGAAGCCCCTCAAACCCCCCAAGATCACCATGCTCATATGCATGGGGGTTTGGGGATAACGATACAAAAGGTTTGCTAGGGCAGACTCTCTCACCCAGACTCACCTCCCCCCACCCCAGGCATGTAGCCAGGGGGAGGGCTAAGGGGGCTTCAGCCCCCCCCCAAATTCTCAGGGTGGTCCACGAAAAGGCCTTACTGGTACATTATTTAAACTGTTATGTTTATTCATATCATGATCTGATCACCATGCTCATTATATCCCACATTAATGGGGTTATTGGGATAACAATACAAAAGGGTTGCTAGGGTAGACCCTCTTCCACCCAGTCTCAGCCCCCCCCCCCGAATCAAAATCCTGGCTACGGCCCTGCCCCATCCCAATCCAAATCCTGTCTCCGGGCCTGGCAAGGAAGGGGGGGGAGCCATGGGGAGCCTTTGATGCGCCTTTTCCCCAGGCAGTATGAAGCCACCCCTTGAAAACTGCTAGGCCATTAAATGCTAATCAAGGTGGGCAATTGAAACATTCACACCTACCTCCAATAGACAAGAGTTCTTTCTCCCACCTTGGACACTATTCCACAGATATATAATACACCCCATTTTTCTAGTTTCCAATAGAGCTCACCACCTCTGAGGATGCCTGCGAAACGTCAGGAGAGAATGTTTCTGGAACATGGCCATACAGCCCGGAAAACTTACAGGAACCCCGCATCTTTTCTTTTTTGAGACTTTTGTTTTTGTATAGTCCCGCCTATTAGGAGATGGGTGGGAGGCTCAGCTGGCAGAGTTGGCTAGGAAGGACGCAGGGTGCATCCACACTGGAGAATGGATGCAGTTTGACGCAGCTTTTCACTGCTACTTGTTGGTCAAACCCAGTCCTTCTCAAGCTGAGGGTCCCCGGGTGTTTTGGCCTACAACTCCCAGAAATCACAGCCAATTTGCCAGCTGTTAGGATTTGAAGGCCAAAACATCTGGGGACCCACAGTTTGAAAACCACTGGTAACCAAAGTGTGACTCCCAGGACTACGTAACAGTGGGACCTGGCAGTTAAAAGTAGTATCACCAAGCTTGTGATACTCGCTGGAATGCCTCAGCAAGCAAGAGTCCAAAAGTGGCAGGCTAAAACCCAGCACCTCAATGAATGGCTGATACCAAATGAGAGACTTTCTCCTGGACACAAAGAAAACTGGGCGACTTAGAAGGCGCTAAACAGACTGCGCTCTGGCACCACGAGACGCAGAGCCAACCTTAAGAAATGGGGCCACAAAATGGAGTCCACGGCATGCGAGTGTGGAGGAGCAAACCACAGACCACCTACTGCAATAAAACCTGAGCCCTTCTACACGCACAATGGAGGACCTTCTTCTGGCAACACCAGAGGCACTCCAAGTGGCCAGCGACAAAGGCCAGTGGTCAAAAAGACATTTAATCAAATACCAAGTTTGCAAACTTTGTTTGTTTTTTAATGCAATACAACTGTTTGATTTGCTCCTGGCACAATAAATAAAATAAATAAATGCCAAGCTTGTATCTATTCTGTAGACTAGTTTGAAGCTCCCAGTAGAGCCCTGTCTCCCAAACTCTTAATGGTTAGGAGCCTCCCATAAAGCAATGGGTTAAACCCTTGTGGTGGCAGGACTGCTGATCAAAAAGTTGGCAGTTTGAATCTGGGAGCAGAGAGAGCTCCCATCTATCAGCTCCAGTTTCCCATGCAGGGACATGAGAGAAGTCTACCACAAAATGGTAACACATCTGGGTGTCCTCTGGGTAACGTCCCTGCAGACAGCCAATTCTCTCACACCTGAAATGACTTGTAGTTTCTCAAGTTACTCCTGGCACACACAAAAATGGTTTGGAATCCCTGATCATAGGACAAGGCAGCTGAGGCTTCTGGAAGTTGTGGTCCAAAACACTAGGAGAGTTGAGTTTGGGAATAAGAGAGAGGGAAAGGTGCCTTCCAGGTTACAATGCCCCTCACCCATCCTCTTTTCCTCTCCTGAGCCTATTATAGAGTTCACCTCTAAATGAACTCAAATCTCAAGAGCCACTTTGAGTCCTGAAACATCAACACCTCTTCTGCAAACTGCACTGAGCATTCAGATCCAGATGATTCAACAGGCGTTTGCTCCTGGGGATGCATTTTACACTGTAGGATTGATGCAGTTTGGCCACCATTTCTCTTACAAATCAGTTAGTGAGTTGGAAATTATCCAGCTTTTCAAACCAGTGTGGATGGATTTCCCTTCGGTTCCCTTTCTCTCCTGTGTCAGTCCTGGGCGAGAGCCACTATTTAACCAAGTTTGAATAGTTTTCCTTCAGTTTCTTTTGTCTTCCGCATCAATCCCGGGCGAGAGAACACAGTTTAACCCAGTTTGGATGGCTTTCCTTCAGTTTCTTTTCTCTCCCGCATCAATCCTGGGCGAGAGAAGCAGTTTAACCCAGTTTGATGGCTTTCCTTCGGTTTCATTTCTCTCCCGCATCAATCCTGGGCGAGAGAAGCAGTTTAACCCAGTTTGGATGGCTTTCCTTTGGTTTCTTTTCTCTCCCGCATCAATCCCGGGCAAGAGAACCAGTGTGGATGGATTTCTTCCCTTTGCTTCCCCCCTTCTGGAATAAAACAACTACTTTCAAAATAAAGTACATACACATACATGCACATTCCCATACACGCAGTGAGGGAATATCGGTGAGGGTCATTGGGTTATGGAACTCACTTCCAGAGGAGGTTGTGACAGCGGTCAGCCTGGACAGCTTCAAGGCAGGATTAGACAGATTCATGGATACCAAGGGAATCAGTAGTTACTGAAATGGACATCCAAGTGCCACCTCTGTGTTGATGGAGGCAGGCAGGATTTTCCCCAGGTACTGGTTGTGGGGGGTCGGGAGCAGGTGAGGGTTTTGCCCTCCTTTCTGCTAGAGATCCCTGTGTACAACTAGTCACTGTGTGACACAGAATGCTGGACTAGATGGGCTGAGGCCCGATTCAGCATGGCTCTTCTTATGAAAGCTCAAGATCTCATTATAGAAGTAATGCTGTTTGGCACCACTTGAACTGCCCTAGCCCAAGGCTATAGAATCTTGGGAGCTGTAGTTTGGTGAAACACCAGCACTCCTTTGCAGAAAAGGCTCACAAGACCTTTGTGAACAACCTGCAGCTCCCTGGATTCTATAGAATTAAACCCTGGCAGTTAAAGTAGGGGCAAACTTTATTAATCCTGCGGTGCAAATACAACCAATGCTGTGGAATCCTGGGATTTGTAGATGGGTGGGGCATAAGCACTGTTTTGCAAATGCATACAATAGTAATACCGTATATAATATAATGGTATTGAATATTATGTTATATTTTCAAAGACTGCTGGTGCCTCACTAGACAACAGATCTATAGGAATGGGTATACACTAACTTGCCAAGCACCCTTCTCCCAGTTTAATCTAGCTCAAACGTTTTTTTAAAAATCAGCTACAGTCTCCTTTAAAAACTGGTTGCCAGAGGGAATTTCCACAGGTGTGTCTTCTTCATGCTTGGCAAGAGAGACCTGCTGAAATAAATGCCTTTCTCATTTCAGCCTTCAGAGAGAAAGAGAGGAGCCCTTTTTTCCTATATGGCTTTCAGGAGTGGAGGGCTCCTTTCCCACCTTGCCTCAAAGGGCTTTGCTCAGCAGCTAAGGAAAGGTGGGGGCGGAGGTGGGGGCAGAGGTGGGGGCAGGGGGAGCCAAACGAATAGCATTGGGAGCTGGAGGGGGGGGGGGATGTTGCCAGCAGGAAACCTGTCTTTCTGCACTGGGATTGAGTTGTTGTCTCTCATTTGATTAAGCAAATTCTATAGAGTCGATCTCAAGGGCCAACCAATCTAACCCCATTCTGCCATGACTAACTTAAAATAACTTCCGTCGCCTTGCTTTAGCTCTGGTTCTTCCTATGAGCCTTTCCCCTCCAATTTCTAACAGCCAAGCAGGCTGTTCCTCTGGCTTTAGAGACTGCTTGGTAGCTCCACCCCAGCTCCACCCTCAAGTATGCTCCAACAACTTGGCTGGAGTCTGGTTTCTGAGGTTTTTTTAAACCAACCCTTATTCAGCAACCTTTTCCACAACAACCCTTCAGAATAGGACAATCCATTTCAGTATGCAATTTACGTTAGCTCTTGTGGGAGGGTCTGCAGACCATGTGATCAGGTCTGGGCTTGGTCAGAACTCAGACTCCATTTTAGAAGTCAGTGTGTGCTTACATCAGAAGCAGTACAGTTCTGTTTAGATTTCAGTAGAAACAGATGTATGCTTTTAGAAGTTAGTTGAAACAGACTACAAGACATTATTAGACTTTCAGAACAGAGAGATGCTTTGGACTATGGACTATTGATTATAAGATAAATGCCCTGTGTTACCTACACAGAGAAACAATTTAAAATCCTATTGTAACTGTAAAGTACCTGTATGCTGAATACATGAAGTTTGTGAGAAAACTAACTATGTTACTTTTAAATAAGACTTTTATTTTTGTCTCTTGAGAAAATGATTTAAAGGCAAAAGATATTGTAAGGGAGAGTAGATGTTTTGGGGCAACTAAAAAGAACACTTCTAAAAATGCTGACTATATATATTTTTGTGCATTGGCATATCTTTGTAACGGTTCAAAGGCAAAGGTACATCAGTTTAACAGTTGAGAAACCTAGTTGCTGGTGAATGCCATTTTCCCAGAAGGGATATGACTTAAACATGTCATGCTTTTTTATTTATTTAAAACTTTTATATCCCAATCTTCTCTACCTCTGCAGAGGGACTCGGACTTGCTAACAGCAAGAATTCAATGCTAACAATAAAATCAACAATCAACAATGAATCAATAATACATATAGAATAATATACATATAAGCCATTCAAGATAAAATCATGTCCAACTCTGTCCGTATATTGTGGGGTTAGGGGGTGCAATGAGTCTTATCTTGATCAGGTGATGGTCGGTCCATGGCAATGGAGTGATGGATAGCTCCTCTACACCACCACCATTCTCCCATCCCTGGCAAACAACCAGGTCTAATGTGTATCCAGCACCGTGGGTAGGGCCAGATACTAGTTGGGACAGCCCCATAGTTGCCATGGTGGCCATGAAGTCCTGAGTCGCTCCTGAAAGGTAGACTCTGCATGGACATGGACGGTATGAGCCGGTGGGACTCCAATGCCAGACCTGAGACTACCCCTGATGGCTCAGGTAGGGAGACTGTAGTGCAGCAGGGTGGTCGGTACACTAACAGAATTCTTAATCTGTCCTGGTCTCCTAACCTCAGATGGACACTTTTGAATAAGGTTGACTGCGGGATGGGGCACCTGATCAGGGAGATGGTGTCTTTATAGACTACTGCAACCCTGCCTCCCTTCCCCCCAGATCTCGGCAGATGCTGCACAAAGTAGCCTGGAGGACAAAGCTGGGTGAGATTACCCCCCAGCAGCTTCATCCAACCAGGTCTCCGATATGCATGGTAGGTCTGCCTTTTCATCCAGGATTAAATCCTGGATGGTTATTGTCCAAAACTAGTGGTTTTCCAAAAATCCTCTCAGCCTTCTTTTCTTTAAACTGTTGCAACCCTGCACAGTGTCTCTCAGTATAAACAGTTACTCACTATGCTCGTCGTCAGTCAGTCTGGAATCAAAGCCAAAGTAGATTCAAACAACAAACTAGATAGGGATAATCCAGGAGGCATAGTTAATAGTCCAGTCCAAAAGTCCTCACCAACACATCCAAACAATACGTAATCCAAGGTCTGAAATCAATGTCTAACACATGATAAGGCACAAGAAGTCATCCGACAGAGCTCCAAGCTGTAGCAGGTTCCAAATGTTGCTCCCAGCAAAGACCAAATCCAAACTGCTACTCTTTAGGCTCCATAGCACAAGCGTTCTCACCTGTTGGCCCTTTTCTGTGCCAACTGGGTGGATCTATAATGCTGAATAGTTGCAGTCTTTCTTAGTAGGCATGGGAAAAATGAAACGGAAATTAAAAGGATTTGTAAGAGATTCGTATGTAATGGGACTTTTGAGGTTTACGTATCGCTGCCACGAACCAGGAAGTAGACTTCCTTTTACGGTTCTTGAGGTCAACAATTTCCGTTAAGATCGTTAGAAATTCTTAAGTATTAATTAATTAATTTTTGTACTACTCACTTCTCCCTGTCTTCTCCGCTCATTTCCTTCCTCCTTCATTCAGCTTCTTCTTTTTCCCGCATTTCTATGAGGAACTGGAAGTGACGCTGCTGCTAGGTAGGCTAGGCAATGCATTCAACTGTAGTCCTCATTCCCTGTTGCTCTGCCTTGTCCCATCGCAGGGGCCAGCTTCAGCCCTCCAGTGTTTTTCAGCTCCACCATTCCTTCAGGCCTCTTCCTTTCCTCTCAGCCTGGGCAGACTTGCCCTCGCTCCCTCAGGATCGGGGCAGAGAGAGGCAGGGGGGTGAGCGAAGGGCCTCCTCCTCCTCCTCTCTCGCCAGCCTGTCATTGGCGAGGGGATGAAAAACCCCCCGACCCTCTGCCTCTCTCTAGCGATGCCTGCACCGGGGTAGAGAGGCGGGGGTGAGGGCGCTGGCAGCGCGAGGGGGAAAGAGGGGCAAAGGATTGCTCCTCCTTCGCCCCTCTTTCCCCCAGCGCCCTCAGCTCGCCACGCCAGCCCTGTGCAGCAGGCATCGACTAGCTAGAGGCACAGGTGAAACTTATATTTAGCTGGAAGGGGCGCTCACCCCCTCGCCTCTCTCTGGCCCGGTGCATGGATCGAGGCTAGAGAGAGAGCAGAGGATGGGGCCCCTTTCCCGCTAAAATATAAGCCGACCCAAGCCTGGGTCGGCTTATATTTTAGCGAGAAGGCCCCTGCGCCTTCTGCCTCTCTCTAGCCTCAATCCATGGATCGAGGCTAGAGAGAGCGGGGGTGAGCGAGGGGCGCCGGCGAGCGTGGGGGGGAAAGAGGCGAAGAAGAAAAGAAGGGATGGGGAACCAAGCAAAGCCCCCCTTGATTTTTAACTGTTTCCCTGCTTTTCCTACTATAGAACCACTTTAGAATTTCGTTAGTACTAAGTTACATTTTAGCACTTTTTTGCAAAATTTTTTGTAAGTCTTTAATAATAACCCCCCCATTTGATTTTAGAATCCCTGCAGTCTTAGTTGCAGTCTTTCTAGGATACTTAACTCTGCCTCATTGTTCTCCTGATCCTGAGTTAACTCGGGACTCCCCCTTGCCTGAGGCACTTGGTCCTGCACTGCAGGGGTAGCTTCCTCAGTGTCAGGCTGCAGCTGTTGTTGTTCCCTGCTTTCCACTGACTCAGATGCTAGGCTTGGCAGCCCTTTATCTTTGTCTGTATTGCAGACCTTGACATAAGCTAAACTCAGCTCCCTCTTAAGGTTTGGTTTCCAAACCTTTGCTCATGTTGGTCACCGTTCTCTGGATAGGTTCCAGCTTGTTCATATGCATCTTGAATTGTGCTGCTCAGAACTGGAGACAGTTTTCCAGATGAGGTCTTCTCACAGCAGAATCGAACTTTGACTTTTCTCGATCTGGGCACTATGCTTCTATTAATGCAGCCTAGATTCACATTGGCTTTTTAAGCTGCTGTGTCACACTATTGACTATTCAGCTTGTGGTTAGTTAAGATTCTCAGATCCCTTTCATATGCACTGTTTTCAAGCCAGGTATCATACATCCTATATCTGTGCATTTTCTGTTGAAATTCAGCTGCTTAGTTTTCCTCTTCTATGCAAGTATTAAATAGACAGGTTCCCTCTCTAGTTTTCAGTCTGTAACTCTAGGGAGTTGAGTTTTTTTCCCTACAAGATCTATAGTAGTACAAGACTTTTCATTGCTTCATCACGATGGAGATTGCAGTCAAGAAATATAATGTCAATATATTATAATATAATTATTTTATTTATTTATTTATTCAATCTTGTATTCCTCCCTGCAGGCTCGGGGCGGATCACAACATACAATGAAACATACAGCATATAATAAAAACATATAACATACAATAACACATAAAACATTGTCTCAATAATAAAATTCACAGAACCTGTGGATTCCTTGAACTCAAGGTATAAAACACGCCAGGCCAGACCAGATTAATTAAAAGCCAATCTAAAAAGGGTGGTCTTGCAAGCCCTCCGAAAAAGGGCGAGCTCTGGAATCACTCGAGTGTCGTCTGGAAGGGAGTTCCACAACACAGGGGCCGCAGCAGAAAAGGCTCGGTGCCTAGTTGTGGAAAGGTGGCAAGAGCGGATTGATGGAACAAGTACATTACATTATATTGTAATGTAGTATAATATAATTATGATATAATATAGTATGAGTATGGTATAATATATTGTATATACATTGATACAATATAATACTACTAATGATATTGTGATATTATAATTGTATATTTGTTTTACATGGGAGGGGCAAAATAATGCTTTTTGGGGGCGCCAAAATAATGTTCGCTTACCATTTAAAATTACCTTAGACCGCTCCTGCTCACAAGTTCTCTTCCAACTCTATGATTCTAAACCTCTTGTTGTGGTGTGTTTCCAAGTCAGTTCTGATGTATGATGACCAACCACAGGGGGTTCTGGGAAAAGTGTGTGACTTGCTCAGTGGGTTTTCATGACTAAGGAGGGATTTGAACCCTAATCTACCCTGGTCTCCAGAATCATAGTTAAACACTTAAACCCGGACTCCGTGTTTGCTCTCTCTGCACAAGCTAGTCAGTTCTAATCCCATTGCTCTCGAATCATCAAAGGAAACAATTCCGTTTTCAAATGCAATTTGCATTTCCAACATCTCTGTGAAGAGGCCGTGCTTCTTCCCTGGAGTTTTTCTACTGTACCACTCTGATTTGGTAAAACAACAACAACAACAACAACAACACACACACACACACACAATAACCAATCTGAAAAAAAGTCCAATAAAGTTTTCTACTTTGGATCTTTCAGTTGGTTTTAATCAAGTGTAGGCCAGTTGTATCCCTCCAGATGTTACGGAATTGCAGCTTCCATCATTTGTTTCCATTAACCACACATTGCCTACTCCTGTTCCTGATAATGACATTATTAATCTGCTGATATTCTAATTTGTTTAGGTGGACCAGCATGGCCACAAGCGTTTTACAGAGAACAAATTCACTTTAAAGCTTTCTTTTCCTGGCTTCTTGTCTTTAAAAAAATGACAAACGATCTCTGAAGTGTCCATTTTTTTTCTTATCTTCACACTCAAAAGGTATAATAGCTGGGCAGGTGAACTGTTCCTGCTCCGCTGTAGAATGCCTGCATTTTTTTTTATTATGAGTGCTGCCTTGCAAAAAGAAAAAATAATGCCTCTTAGAATCTGTAATAGTCACTGCGGCAGCAAAATGATTGTGATCATATTGTTAGGGCTATGCACACTTTTTTGTGGGCATCTGATAGGTTGGAACCTTTAATTCCAATCTTCCTGCCCCCCCCCCCCCAGATGTAGCATTTAATTTGAGACATTTCATAAAGATGTGTAAATACTAGAGATGTGTGATCCATAAAAATTGTTCAAAAGTCATTACAAAATTGGGGGGGGGGGGTGATAGTGCTTAATTTCTAAAATGTTTCTAAAATATACTTAATGAAAATTTCATTACTATAATGAGACTAGCGAAATTTTGTAACTATTTCATTACAGTAATTGTGCACAATTAAATTACTATAATTGGGGAAACTTCAGGGGCTCCTCTCTCTCATTTTTAAGCTATTGGAGTTAAACTCCTAGTTTCAAAGTGTTATTTCTTGTTTAAGAAATGTGGGAACGAGGGAGAGAGCTTTTCCATCTGTGCCCCCCTGACTTTGGAACACATTGGCCACCGAGATTAGGCTAGCCCCCACCCTGGAAACTTTTAAGAAGAACCTCAAAGCATGGGTTTCTGTTGCACTTTTGGAGAATGATCTTACATCTCCCTTGTCATACTTTGCTATAATGGGTGTACTCATGTTGCACTGTCTCTTGGCCACATGAAGGACTGTCACTACTACCTTGTTCATCAGTCTCCCTACAAATATATAGGTTTTAGTTTTATCTCATCCTAAGTTTTTATCATTGTATCTTGCACATGTGCCTCGCTCAGCGGGATTGTGTTTGTATTTTGCCATTGTATTACTTTGCACTGTTTATTATATTTTACGCTTGATTCTTTTCTTTTTCTTTTTCTTTTTTTCACTGTAATGTTGCTTTATGTTTTTATGTTACTGTATTGAAATGCGCTTCTGGGCTTGGCCTCATGGAAGCTGCCCCAAGACCCCTTTGGGGAGATGGTGGCGGGGTATAAATAAAGATGATGATGATGATTTGTGTAGTCCTTACTATGAAAGTAGTTTTCTACTCCAGAAACTTTGCTTTTGTAGCAGAAACTTTGCTAATTTGGGGGAGACTTAACAAAATGTGCTATATATAGGACAATGTCCCTTGAGCAAAGACAAAGTTTTTACAGTGCAATAAATTTTCACCATGTTTTTATGACAGAACCAATTAGGAAATGGCATTTATAACCCAGGAACAGAAATCATAGTGTAGAATATTAACAAATGTATTGGAACTCTGGCTGGCTACAAACTGATCTCCTCTCCTAATTGGGGCAGAAAATTTTGAATTCCTTGGCATCGGGCTCCTTCTCTTCCCAAAATGCACTGCTCCCTCTTTTCACTGCTCCTAATGCCAAAACTACATTAATTCCAGGGAGATGAATGGTAAGGCAGGCAGCCTTTTTGGCTTAATGGATTTGCTTCCTTGCACTGAATATGAAACTGACTTTGGGAGCCTTCTGAGATTTACAAAACTAAAACAAAAAAGTATGGGGTAAGTTTTCAGTTCTAAGTTTCGATTTGTGTGGGCCATACAAAAGCTTTGGATATGGCTTCCAACTTACAAAACTTCAGATTTTCTTACAATTTCCAACTCTTCTGAATTTTTTGCACATGCCTAGTAAATACAGCTACAATCAACTATTTGAAGCATCTTTCAGTTCTAAAACAACACACCTACACACTGCAGGCAGCACATTAAGATGCCATGACGCACAGTTTGGAAAGCTCTGCTCCAGATGTTTGAACTACAGTTCTCATCACCCGTCACTGTTGGGTATGTTGGCTAAGAATGGTAGAATTGATCTATTGATCTATTCTACCATTCTTAGAATTGATCAATTGCTCAAAGCTAAGAATTGATCTATTGATCAATGCTGATAGAAAGGATCTGCTGAGATCATTCCAAATGCAATGCTTTTCAGCAAAGTTGCTTCACGCATTCAGTGATCATTTGCCAATTTTATTTATTTATTTATTTATTATTCGGGCTTCTATGCCGCCGACTCCCTGAGGCTCGCGGCGGCTTACAGGAGCCGAAGGGCACAGTAAAATACAGGCAACAAGCAGTTAAAAACAATTAAAAACAACAGCAGTACAGTAATTAATAACACAGTTAAAACAATGAACAGCACATCATCCTCAGAAGAACGAATAGATGGCGGGGCATGGGCAGGACTTACTCGCCAAAGGCCTGCTTAAACAGGTATGTTTTACAGGCCCGTCTAAACGGGAGCAAGTCCTTCATAGCCCGAGTTCCGGCCGGGAGGGCGTTCCACAGCGTAGGTGCTATGACAGAGAACGCCTCCGCGGGTAGCAGTCAGCCTTGCGAGTTTAGCTGAAGGTATCACCAGGAGATTGGAGTCCTCAGACCGAAGTGATCTCGGAGGGCAATATGGGGTGAGACGGTCCCTCAAATACTCTGGCCCCAGGCCGTGTAAGGCCTTAAAGGTGAGGACCAACACTTTGAAGGTGATCCGGTGCTCAATTGGCAGCCAGTGCAGATCCTGCAAAACAGGTGTTATGTGGGCGCCAGCTGGCGTGCCAGACAGGAGCCGGGCGGCAGTGTTCTGCACTAGCCTGAGCTTCCGGTCACCGACAGAGGAAGGCCAACGAGCGCGTTGCAGTAATCCAGCCTTGAGGTGACTGTGGCTTGGATCACCGTGGCCAGATCGTTCCGGGAGAGATAGGGGGCCAGCCTCCTTGCCTGTCGCAGATGAAAAAAAGCGATCTTGCTGACCGCAGAGACCTGGGCCTCCATGGTCAGCTGGGAGTCCAAATGGACCCCCAGGCTCTTTACAGAAGGCGATGGGCATAACACCGCACCGTCCAGGCTCGGAAGCTGGACATTAACATCACCCGGGCGACCCAGCCACAAGATCTCCGTCTTCGCCGGATTCCCTCAACCTCCTGGCTCGCAGCCATCCAGTAGCGGCTTCGAGGCAGTGTTGGAAATTATCGGGACAGAACCCGGCCTGCCCTCCATCCTCAGAATGAGCTGGGTGTCGCCAGCGTACTGGTGACACTCCAGCCCATAACTCCGCACCAGCTGTGCAAGCGGCTGCATGTAGATGTTAAATAACAGAGGGGAGAGAATGGCCCCTGGGGACCCCACAGAGTAGTGGGGAGCCTCGGAGACCACCTCGCCCCTCCTCACACGCTGAGACCGCTGGTGGAGGAAGGAGGTCAGCCATTTAAGGGCTGTCCCCCTCACTCCAGCCACGGCCAGGCGGTGTTGCAAGTATTTCTATGTAAAATAATCTTCATTTTAAAACTGAAAGATGCATGGCTAACGGAAAGTGAACCTACATATGGCCCATTTCTGTAATCTCAGACATTCCTGCAATCCGTGTTGGATGATGGAAGAAACTACCCAGAGCAATTACAACTTGCAGACAAGTCAGGGAAGGTGCAGATGTTCAATATCTCTCATGATTATTCCTTTTTTTGAAATTGGACCACTGCCATAAATCAACAGAGAGGACATATGATTAAATACGCGTGACTCCTATAATCACTCCTAATTTATTATTAGAATAACCTAAACCTGGACACATGTTTATGGCATTTATTTGATGCTGTACACCAGCCTGAAATCTGAATTGAGGAAAAGTGACACAAAAATGTGTCATATCAATCAATACAAGAGGAGGTAATTTTATTTACTGAAAACAACCATTTCCCTGCTGACTGAAGCATTCGTGGTAAGGAGGCACAATGAGAGAAATGAAATGTCAAATACACAATTTAGAAGTGAAATCCTAACATGCTCCAAATGATCACATAATCAGTGGGTGTGAACTGAAAAGAAGATTGCTTGCAGGATCACAAAATGTATATTTTAACTTATCTTGCACTCTGAAACCGAGTTTCATGTTCGTGGCAACTTATATGTCAGTGACATGGTGAGTGACTCCATGTTTTAAACCAGGCTTTAAAGGAGATTTTCAAGGCACTGAACTCTCGCTTTCTAAACAGGTTCAGCACCTTGGAGAGCTCATTTAAAGCTCTCAATTAAAGCAGCGGATTCACCACCTCGCTGATGTGGGAGCCAAGAGTTGCAATAGTTTCTAATGCACATTCAGAAACAGGAACACTATATCTGCAATTTTTTTTATTTCTTCAGGTAACTTGAGAAGATGAACAGAGGATTTTAAAAAATAATCTCACTTTCCGCTCACTTGGAATTGCAGTAGCAAGCAAGCACATGACAGGGTAATTTGAATCCTTTGCATTTGTCATCTCAGATTGTTTGCAAAAAGATAATGAGACACTGGCAATGATTTCTCTCTACAATTTTGGACATAGGGTTGTAAACAATATGGCAAAATCACCACACCTGATGCTTTTCTAACAATTTTTTTGACTATGTTCAAAATTTCATATGCTTTAAAACAACTGGCCTTCTGAGCTAAACTGAGTGAATCCAATCCAGAAGATATTACTCCTGTCCAATTCAAACCACTGAAAAGTCATGTGGTTGCAACCAATTTTTCCTATTAAAGGGTGCAGTCGCACACACATATATCAAGCTGTACATATAGTTGCATCTTTATATTTGTGGGTTTTATCTTTTGTTAATTTGATTATACACAAATTGGATTAAAATGTTATTTTTAGTAATCTCTAGGTCCTCCATTGTGACTCTTTGGTCAACTTCCTCCAGTCATGTTGGAGGACTTGAGACATTTCTCATTCTCTGATCATACGGCCATTCTGGAAGACCTAGTAATTCCAAATAAGGTGTTCACTTGGGTTATGTCCCCCCCCCCCACTATCTTAACTACTTGGAAGGTGAACTGGCTGTGGAGGAACAGATCAGGGACTATATAGTTGAATCAAACAAGAATGTATTAACTGACAAAAATTTTAGAATTTCCTCCTGAGTCTCACTACAAAGTCTTTCTGAGGAGAGGTGAAGTCTTTGAGAGATAGACATAGTTCTGGTTAAACTGAGGCTCTTGAATCTTTATTGCTTGTTATTGTCTCTTTCTTGTATGGTGTTCATCTGTCTCTAAGGTGGTCTCAATATTAAATTCTGACTGGACTTGAATATAGCTCATACAGCTTCAACTGGACGTGCTATTTGTAAACCTACCGATCTTCCTCTCTCTTCACCTTCCATTCACAAAAAGGCCAGAACCAGAAGTGCCTTGCCCAAGGCTCTGCCCCTGAAGGGATTAAAAAAGGGGTAGGGTGATGAAGACTTCAAATGCAACGAGTCTATTTAGATTGATCCCCCAGAAACTGTACATAAAATATGAATCCCTCTAAAAAGGGCTTGACTGGGGGTAAAGAGTGAGGGTCTTCATGGGGCACAACAGGTAATACAAAGCAATTTTTATGTGCAGGTTTTCATTTTCATGGTGGGACTTTGCCCCTAGCCCCAGCAAATATGGACTATAGTTGAAAGCTTTGAATTGGCTCTTATAGGGTAGACTTCAATTGACTGCAGGCATATTTGGAAGAAAATCCCATTTAACTGAAGTTGAATGTGTTTAGCTGGATCTGATTCCAATTAAACATGCTGTAGTGTTTCTCAGACTGAATCAGTAACCATGAATGAGCTAAAGGAAATCACTTATAATTCCCATTGATTGTTATGAGAAAGTTCAATGTATGTTAAGATCTGTACATCTTAAAGTGCAGGACTTGTTAATCAGAGCCTTTCATTAACACTACAGACTTTTATTCACATTACAGACCTTTTTACTACATTCATGTAATTCATATACATACAGGTTTTTAGTAGAAACAGCTTTACCATAGCCTAGATAAGCACTGAAGATATTATAGTGCAAAATAATGATTACAGATAGATGAGTTGGTATAGAGCTTGCCCCTGTAGATGTATTGAACAATAATCTTTTACAATTATCCATGTTGGGTGGGTTTGATGGGTGTTCTAGGAGCTGTAGGTCAATGGAAAGCAATCCTTTTATATATTCTCCAAAAATATCTTTGAACAATATCATCTCATGGTCTGCTTGCAAGTGAGAAAGAGAGAAAATATGTAAGTGAAATTTATGTACTCCACAGTGCATTAACTTTGTTCTCTCCTGGGTGTCACATCATTTACTTCCAGCAACGTCCCATCAAACTGCACCCATGGGTGATACTCCTGGGTTCCAGAGAGATTGGCTACTACTTCTCCACGTCTACTTGTAGGTACACTTTCTTTTTCGTGCTTTCCAGTTCAGCACTTTAAGAGGACTAGGTACTAATATAATATGCCCTCAAGTGCAGCAAAGCAATATCCTTCTTTGAAAATAAAGAGCCTAACAGCACCCATAATTTGGTACATTTATCATTTAATGAATGTATCCTTTGCCCATAGGAAGCAAACAACAGAGGTAGTTAGAAGTTGTGGGCAATTTGTTGCTGCCGTAAATGTGTATGTGTAGAGATGTTTCTATTAGCAATTAGGGATCCATGGTGTAAAGATATCACATAGCTCCTTCCTGCTTTTGTATCCAAAAGGTGAGCAAAAGGCAATTTTATATTTAAAAGGTTGCATGCTTCTACTTTACTTTTATATTTCAGTCCCTCCTTTGCCAGCCTCCACTATTGCTTCCCTGAGTGACATAATACTTTGAGCTCTTTAATGATCTAGCTATCTATCTAATCCCAAAGTCACTCCACTGGCTGCCAATTAGTTTTCAGGCAAAGTACAAGGTGTTGGTTTTGACCTTCAAAACCCTACTTGATCTGGGTCCAGGTTTTCTACAGGAACACTTTCTCCCATACAATTCATCCCACAGACTTAGGTCTTCTGGGGAGTGGTTACTCCAACTAGCCAAAACATTACTGGCAACTACCACGCAGAGGACCTTTTCATTGGCCTCTCAATGACTGTGAAACGATCTGCTGGTAAAACTCTGACAGCTAGATCTGCTGTCAGAATTTAAGATACAAGTGAAGACTTATCTCTTCTGGCAGACCTACCCAAACAATTTTAATGGTACATTTAAAACTCCACCGTATGCCTTGTTTTTGTTTTGTGTATTTTTATACTTATTTTATGGAGGCATGTTTTAATATGTGTATTTTATGGAGTGTTTTAAAATGATTATGTGTTTGTTTATGTTTTAGTAATGCTGTAACATGCCTCGAGCCATGAGAAGAGGTGGGCAAGAACTAAAACTATTATGTCTATGATCATGATCATTATTAATCTGTATAACATGGACGCATCCTATGGAAACTTGGGGTCTGTGATGAGCCAAAACCATGATTTTCAAGCTTTGCTTCTCCAGATGTTTTGGACTTCAGCTTCCAGAATCTATGTTGGTGGAGGCTACTGGGTGTTAAGGTACATATGAACTGGAGGATCCAAGGTGGATAGCTTCTGTAACTAGAGGGTCTGTCTGGCTAGGATTTCTAAATGCCTATCTCTAAACAGCAAATCACAGGTTTGAATGAGTTTAAAAACAGCATGACAGTTAAAAAGTTGTAGCATTATAACCATGTGGTGTGAATGTGCCCTATATTTTACTCTTGTGGCAAAGGTTTCAGAAAATCTGTGGATTTTTCAAAACAAAGACAAAAAGTCTGGATCTTCATGACCAAAAATTTACTTCCGATTTGAAAAAAGAGCATCTCTCCCACAAGTTAACTAATGTTGATATTGGAGATATTTTTCTCAATGTATCAATTGATTATTTTGCTGCCAGAAAAAAAGTTGCTTGGGGAGTTGGGGCCCTAAGAAAGCCTTGGGTGTCACATGGTCAAATCTGATCCACCCTAAACTGAGCATTCAGTGCAGGTACTCACGTTATTTTAGACCTCCACAGCAAGAGAAAAGTTTTTGCAGCAACCATGAAAGCAAAGAGTGGGAAAGATTGGCTCACTAAAAATTACTGGACTGCAACTTTCAACATCCCTCACCACTGAGAGAATGTTGGAGTCTAGAAACATCTGGACTCCTGTTACACCAGTCCTGTATTAACATGTTCTCCTAGACCTGGAGCGTGTTATGTATATAAGATAAAAAACAAGAGGAAACCTACAATGGCTGACTCTTAAAATATATTTGGTACTACAAATCCTCTGTTCATTCATACTCCAACATGATATATTTTATTTATTTATTTATTTATTTATTATTTCAAACTTATATACCACCATTCCCAGTGGCTCATGGTGGTTCACAGTACATACATAAAACATTCAAAAAATAGCACTTAAAAACACAATAAAACAATTTATAACTAAGACAGAAAAGATGACTAGACCGGACCATTACAGATTGAACGCCTGCCAGAAAAGGTTAGTCTTGCAAGTCCTCTGGAAGGAGGGCAGGTCTGTTATTGCTCAAACCTCCTTATGAAACGCCTTACCATGGAGGTTTGACTATCAAATAGAGACCTAAGGAACAACGACGATGCAATTGGAAATCGACTTAATAATGAGACGCTGATATTGTGTTTTTAACGTTAAATGTTAAACTGTATATGTTGAAATTGTATTGATAATTGTTGATTTTTTTGTCTTGAGCAGTTCCTGCTATTTGTACACCGCATCGAGTTGCCTTCGGGCTGAGAGAGGCGGTCTAGAAGCATAGTAAATAAATAGGCGCTGCTACCGAGAAGGCACACTGTCTCGTGGATGACAGACGGCAAGTTCTGATAGTTGGAACTTCCAGGAGATTTTGGTCCGAGGACTGTAGTGATCTCTAGGGGATATACGGGGGAAAGCGGTCCTCCAAGTACGCTGGCTCCAGACCATGCAGGGCCTTGAATGTTAACACCAGCATTTTGAAGGCAATCCAGTACTCGATGGGAAGCCAGTGCAGACGCTGAAGGACTGGTGTGATGTGACATGTCGATGACACTCCAGCCAGCAGTCGAGCAGCAGCATTCTGCACTAGCTTGAGTTTCCGGGTCACCGACAAAGGAAGGCTGATGTAGAGGGCATTACAGTAGTCTTGTCTCGAGATGACCGTGGCCTGGGTCACCATAGCTAGATCGTTACTGGAGAGGTAGGGGTCCAGCCGCCTTGCCTGGCACAGGTGGAAGAATGCCGCTCTGCTGGCCTGTAGCCACCCAATCACAGCTTCAAGGCACCAATGGAAATAATCAGGTACAGAATCTGGCCGGTCTTCCATCCTTAGCACCAGCTGGGTGTCATCAGCATACTGATGGCACTCCAGACCAAAACCACACACCAGTTGGGCCAGTGGACGCATATAGATGTTCAATAACAGAGGGGAGAGGATGGCCCCTTGGGGGAACCCACACTCAAGGGGGACCCTTTCTGAGACCATCCCTCCTATCTCCACCCGCTGTTCCCAGTCTTGGAGAAAGGAGGCCACCCATTTAAGGGCGGTCCCCCTGACTCCCATCACGGCTAGGCGGTGAATCAATAATGCATGATCTACTGTGTCAAAAGCTGCCGTGAGGCCCAATAACACGAGCAGCGCTGACCCAGCTTATACTGTACATAACATTAAGTCACTGACATCTCTCTATCTATATTTATTATTTATTTAAAAATGTACCCCGACCTTCTCACCTCCATGGAGGGACTCAGACCGGCTTACAGCAAAATTCAATGCCATACAAATTTAAAACATCTTAAAACAGCATATTAATATATATAAAAACAGAGATACATAAAACCATATTTCCATTAAAACCACATTCAGCTTGGTCTAAAAAAGTGGTCACCATTTCAGATTGAAATCAATCTCAGCTTATTCTGAGAAGGCCTCGGTCCACATCCAAGTCTTCACCCGCCTCCTGAAGGACAACAGGGAGGGGTCAGATCTAACATGACTTGGGAGGGAGTCCCACAGCCGAGGGGCCACAACAGAGAAGGCCCTGTCTCTCATCCTCACCACACGCGCTTGCGAAGATGGCGGGATCGAGAGCAGGGCCTCTCCGGAGGATCTTAATGTCCTTGATGGTTCATAGGGGAAAATTCGTTTGGACAAGTAAACTGGGCCGGAACTGTATAGGGTTTTGTAGGTTAAAACCAGCACTTTGAATTGTGCTCGGAAACTAATTGGCAGCCAATGGAGCTGTCGCAACAAGGGAGTTGTATGCTCCCTGTACCCCGCTCCTTTTAGTAATAATAAAAGTGAAAAATGTGTATTTGGCTGAGGTGTCTGCTTACACAGACAGCCTCCCACCTCCAGCAAACAGGCTATAGCTCCATGTGCTGAGAAGCCTGCAGACTCAACTGACATTGCAGACATTGCACCATGGACATGTAGCCCAAACCCTACCAATGTCCTCCCCAAACACTGCTTTCATTTGGGAAGAAGTTCATCCTAGATTTGACATGTTTCCTCCACTACAGGCAGGCATCCCAGGGTTCCTTGTGTGGAATTTGCATGACCCTGCCCACAGCCTCTCTCTTAACCCTTTTCTATGGCACAGAGCAAACCCAGATTTATTGATCAGCAACTGAACAGACTGGAGGGATTTTAGGGGATTGAGGACAACTGTAAATACTGGCAGGATTTGGGGGTGCCAATGGCATATGGGAGTTGTAGTTCACCCTTATCCAGAGAGCACTGAACCCAGCTGATGACACAACACAAAACTCTGCCAGTACTATGAGACCAGGGGAGGGAGGGTGTAGGGAGACGATATTATTCACTATTTTCTGTATCTTTCACTTCTTATTCTAGTATTATTTATAGAATGTTATCATATTTTGTAATTGGCTTTCATTGTAATATTGAACTACCAGACCAATAGGATACAATTCCTCCCTCTCTCCCTGACACCCCCCCTCTCTCTGTCTCTCACACACACACACACACACAGATGTTATTTTTTTTCAGCACTGCTGGCAGCATCTACTCATAATTTTTATTCATTACTTTTGCGGGGCAGGGCGGGGGTGGCTTGAAGTAACATTTTGATGGGATTTCCCTTTCCCTACTCCACACTAGATCAAATTCTTATTTTTAGATGGCTCCTTTTCCCACCCCTTGATAAAGGAATTCAAAAGTAACATAGTGCACATATTTCTGCAATGAGTGATCCAAAAAGCTGCTTGTTAAAACTAATTGTAGAGAGTAATATTAATGAGAGAGCCAGCATGGTATAGTGGTGTGAGCAGCATTGGACTAAAATTTCAGAGATCAGAAAGTCTGATTCTCTGATTCAGACGAAGGCAAAAACAAACCCACTTCTGAACAAATCTTGCTAAGAAAATCCTGTGATGAGTTTGCTCTGAGGTCACCATAAATAAATAAAAAATAACTTTGAAGGCACACAACAGAAATAACAACATTAATGAGTTACTTTTAAAAAATGCAGCAATAAATTGGAGTATTCCTCCCTTCAAATGTAATTTTCCAAGATCTGGTAATACACAAAAACTATTTGAAATGTGTGATAAATCTCCTTAAAACATTTTCATCTTCTTCTGCCTCCTAATGTATAAGGCGGGGAGACTGAATTGACTTCCAGTGACTCCTTTGTTAAAATCCAGAAAAGAACTACAGTCCCTTTTTGTTAAAATGTTGCCAACTTTCACCATTAATTGTAGTTGTTAGGTATGTCACTACGACCCTTTGCAGAATGAAGAGAGGGAACAAGCTACAAGCATGCTATTAGCTGATGGTGTTTTGGGTCTGCCTACTTAACATTAAATCATAGTAGAAGCTGCTTATATACCAGTTGAGTTCAGTGTGACCCTGTGCACGAACAAAAACCAGGGAGCGCTTCTGCATTGTTACAAATGACAGGACTTTAGCTGCAGGATACAAGTAAGAGTTTTAAAAGGGAAACATTGATAATGTGAATAATTTCTTTTTAAAAAGAAATTTATCCAGGCAAAGTTCTCCTGAACTGAACTGAACCATATTTACAAGGGATTAGCAGGGAGCCATTTGCTGCCTGATGAATTGACGCTGATCGGAAACTAGGTTGTGTGTTCCAACCGAGCCTCCGTCGTCTCCTGGGGCGCACTCTAAACTGCCCACAGCATTGTTACCAGCTGCACACTCAATATTTCCAACCAATGCACAGCAGGTGAGCCTTGGCTGCCATATTGTCAGCTCTTGGCAATTGGTAAACAACTCATGAGTGATGAATTCAACCTATGGCACCAGCTGCCTTTGCTGTGAGGTCCACGAATCATTCCAATGGAGAGCAACACATCCACAATTAAAGAAAAACAGGTTTTGCTGTGTTGTACCAAGGGGTCTTCCCAGTCCAGTGCTCTTTATTCTATAGCTGCCAGCTATGTGCCCTTAATAGCTCACATGTGGAGAATAAAGGCAATGGTCATTACTTGGGAGTGCCCCGGTGGGCACTAAATGATGTATACTTTTATTAAAATAATAAATTAGTAGAAAATGATTGTTGTTGTTTGCCCTACCATCTGCCTCTGCTGAACATTAAGCTTTCTACTTTTATAGTTGCCATTCTTATTGCATTGCTTAGATAACTTTCCAGCATAGCCTTCCCCAGGCTAACATAAAATAAAAATAAAACAACAAAGTGAAATACAAGCACATTAATGAATAATCTGGACAAATACTGACATGTAAATATAGTTTGTCATGATGAAAGGACATGTAGTTTGCTCCAGGAGAATATATAGCTCTAAATAAATAACAATACTACTACTACTACTCGATTATTATTTTGTGTCAAAAGCATTGCATTAATAAGTATAAAACTGATAAAACTGAAAGAGTAATGCCTCTTGTGGTTCTTCATTTTGGAATATTTTGACCAGGTCTGGGCACCACAATTCAGAACCTGGAATGCGCCATGAGGAAAGTGATCAAAGTGATCAAAGTGATCAAAGATCTGGACACTGAGCGCTATAAGGAGCAGCTTAGGGGAAAGAAAGAGAACGGATATTAACTTTTATTGCGACGGCGGCCAGAATTGTCCTCGCCAGGTATTGGAGAGAAAGGAAGATCCCAGACTCCAAAGAAGTCATATAGAAACTTTTGGACATAACGGAGATGGACAAATTGACCATGCTGATAAGAAGGGGTCCATCTAAACTTTTTGAAGACACGTGGAGTCCGCTCTTAGATTTTGTAAAAAAGACTAAGAATGTAGTTATGAAAGGCTATTGGATCTAAAGAATAGGCAGATGCTAGAAAGACTTGCTTTGGTTAATCTTAATGTTGCTTGTGGGTAAAGCCAACCTACTTGTAGTCACGTTTTAGTCTGGGTTACTGTTTGCCCTTCGTGGGTCATCTACTATTAGCTGTGTCAAAACTGTTATTTGTCTGTTTTGCTAACCTGTCGGGCCGGAACCCTCCTCCTCCTCCCCCTTATTTGTATTCGGTAGAGTGGCATGAAAATGTCGATGTCTTTGTAATTGTGTTTATTTTTAATCAATAAAATCTTTTATATAAAAAAAGAAAAAAGGAGCAGCTTAGGGATCTGAGTATGTTTAGTTTAGAGAAAGAAAGAGGGGACATTATAGGCATGTTTAAATATTTCAAAGGGAGTCACATTAACATGGTGCAGACTTGTTTTCTTCTCCTCTGGAGACAAAGGGTATATCTTCACTGGGCAGTTAGATTGATGCTGATCTGGAGTGGGTTGCTCTGGATCAGCATAGGTAGTATGTACACTGGAAGCCCTCCAGCTAGTTGGTGAGCTGCATGGAAGCTACAACAGTAGCTTTTTGTTGGGTCTCATCAAGTTTCTAGTCCTAAATGAGTAGCTAGATACCAGACAGGGCCAAGCTCTAAGATTCCTTTCTCCACATTCCTGTGCATGTTTTTAAAGGGTGTTGTCTTTGTCTTTACTGTTAGCCACTGTCTCCTCCCCACCTTTGATGACGTAGTAATGGAATTCTGTGAGGGAAGTTTAAATTGCCTCAGGAAGGCCATGCAATCTCCACCATATTACCTCCTATTTTTCTTTCTCCCTGTGAGGATGCATTTTGCCTCTCTGTAGGTAAAATGTAGCTGCATGGACTTTTTCCTTCTTTGGCTTTTACCTTCTTTAGAAGATGAGCTTTAGCAAGTTAGTCAGCTTCAAGACTTTTTAAAAAATCAAGAATGTATTTCTTTTTTACTTTAATAAATCTCTTTAACCTAAAGATTGACTCTGTAATCCTCAGACATCCTGAAGGTTAAAAGGCTATTCCTGCTCACTACATGTAAGTTATTTTTGAGCCTAACAGCTCAGACTCCCAAACACTTCTAAACTTGCCTGGCAGCCACACACCAGCTACATGGGCAAGCAGCAGCAAAACTGGTTTGCTGCTGCTCACCTGCCGTCCATACTCCTTCGTTCTAACTTACCTTAGTGATGTCCATCAGGCACAAAAATGACAATAAACACTCCTTGGTACTTGGCTTGACCATATTTGGGGGAAACATACAAAAAGTATCTATCAGGCATTATTCTGATGTGTAGGCAACACCCTGATATAACCTGCTACCACTTTCTCAGACTATATGTGACACTCAATTGAATTGCTTGCCATTTAATATAAGGGACGCCATTTTACTATGCCATTATATATAATGGGATTTGAGCATCCACAATTTTGGTATCCACAGGGACCCTGAAACCAGACTGTCCCTAAAGAGAATGCTACAAAAGACCTCCTTTAATGCAGTAATTTATGTCAGAGCCTGGAAATATTATTTTAAACATTTATCCCAAATCTCTCAAAACAGATAATTATTCTGGCTGAGCTGAAAACACTTGGAGACTTCCACAAGATGGGCATGCTGAACCATCTTTCATCATATAGGATCACTGCCTTGGACAGTCTTCAAGGTGAGCCTGATACCTGCAGCAGAATTAATATCTCACTGGCACAGAAATCATTAACCACCAATAGGATGGGTGTTTCTAGGGTTTTCTCTATATAACAGGTGGGGACCGTGTTTAAACAAAGCCTAAAGAACACAATAGAACTGAATGGAAATAATCACTGTACAGTTAATAATCACAAATGTGTAGACTTTATATATCAAGAGTAAATATCATAATGACATCAATGTGGGATGTAGCATACATACAAATAAACATAAGAGTCATAACACGGTCAACACACTCTCAGGAGGAGAGAAAGAATAGTCTCTGAAACCCTGAAGTTGAGATTCAGTCCCTGAAAAAGGACAAGTAAATAAGGGAACGTCCCCAAATGATAATGTCCACAGGGGCAGAAACAACTCAGTGGTAATGCTCACTGTAGGGTTGTAACTCACACGTGGAGGCCTCCGAGCAGTGAGAGTGGTTGGGGAGGCCGGAGCAGTCCAGTATACCGTGCCTGTAGTAGTGAACAAACATGGAGCCAGCTGTTCGGGCAGAAAAGCCGCTGTAGAATCGCGCACTGTTCCTGGAAATCCAGGCAGGGAACAGTCGCGTATGTAAACAAACCACAAAATGCGGGCCGACGAGGGGCCATTTGCCTTGGCCACTTCTCGTTTTGACCTCTTGGTCTTTCTCAAGGCCACGTGGTAATATCAAATATCAGGTGTATAATACACATGCATGTGCGGCTGAAGAGTAATATCTGGAAGATATAAAATATAATACAAAGCATGCAATTCTTAATACACGGATACAATCATAATATCAAATAAGAGATAAGGCATGAGGAACACAGTACCTGGATGTAGAAGCTCAATAGCTAAGGCGCAAAGCGTCTCATGGTCAGAGCCTGAATGAGCTAACTAGGCTGCCTGCTTATAAAGGAAGGTGGGAAGCCCTTCACATGAGTAGAGCTGTTACTCCCAGCTTTTCATTTAACCCTAGCGGGATTTCTGTGCGATATTCAATTATAATCCGGGTTTCAGCCCGAATTAAAGATGCATGGGGGTCTCCATGGGGAGGAGGAGTCACTTTCTCAATACCAAAAAACTGTAATGACTCTGGGCCATGGGAAAAGGTTTTACAGTGGACGTAGAATGGAGAGTCCTCTGAAGAGTGTTGGATCCGGGAATGTGTTCCGAAAAATGGGTTTTCAGCATTCTTTTACTTTCACCTATGTAAATTAGTCCACAGGGACACCGGATTCCATACACAAGGGACTCTGAGCAACATGAAAAAAATTCTTTGAACTTAAAGGTGCGATCACGCCCTGGACTGTAGATCTCTTTGTGTGGGTACACGCTACTGCACTGCGCGCAGTGCCCACACGGGTGGGTTTTGGCTGTCAAAGAACTTCTTCTGGAAGGAGTACTGATGTTGGTATGGACCAAGAAATCACGGAGATTCTTGGTCCGTTTATAGGCAATCATCGGGGGAAGAGCTAACCCCGGAATGTCTTGAACAAGAGGCCAAAATTTGTGGATCACATCAATGATGGTGCTGGAGAAGTCCACGCATTGATGATTATAAACCATAGAAAAAGAGATGGACTCTGCCCACGAGTTCAACCAATTCTGGAATAATAAGGGGTCCGTGCCTCTGCTGACTATTACATATATATCATCAATGAATCTGAGATAAATTTTGATCCTTTGGGCCATAGGGTGTTTGGGTAGTCCAAAAACTTGTATTTTTCAAGGCTATCCATGTACAAATTGGCCACTGAGGGCGTTAGAGCACTACCCATACCCACTCCTCCTATTTGTAAGTAGTTTTGTTGGTCAAACACAAAATAATTGTATTCTAGCACCGAGTCTAGAAGATCCATCAAAAATGATGTAGGAGGTCTGTGGGTGGTGGGGATGCTGTCAAAAGAGTCCCTGAGGACTAGTCTGGCATCTTCAATGGGGATGTTGGTGTATAAAGAATTAACATCTGCCGTGATCAGCAAATCTCCCTCATCCAAGGGAGTCTACTACAGCCTCTGGTCCAATCCAGACAGGCATATATACAGGACACCAGAGACTTCATCAGGAGAATAGAGGGACTCACCTTGGATGAGGGAGATTTGCTGATCACGGCAGATGTTAATTCTTTATACACCAACATCCCCACGCCCAAAATTGACAGTAAGGCTTCATTAACTTGATTTCCCTAACTAGCCCTCACTTACTGGGAAGCTGTTTATGCTCTAAATTGACAGTAAGGCTTCATTAACTTGATTTCCCTAACTAGGCCTCACTTACTGGGAAGCTGTTTACGCTCTGAATTGACAGTAAGACTTCATTAACTTGATTCTCCTGACTAGGCCTCAGCTCATTGGACATTGTGTATGGCCTGAATTAACAGTAAGGCTTCATTAACTTGCTGTTCCTAACTAGGCCTCAGCTCATGGGACATTGTGTATGGCCTGAATTTACAGTAACCTACCTTGGCACACAGAGCCCCGACCATGCATGATGGGACTTGAAGTATCACCATGGAAAATGGGATTTGTAGTACTTCAAAACCCATCATTCCCCACAGACCACTGTGGCCCAGAACCAAGACCAATAAAGACCCAACTTGGCACACCATGCCCCCATGACCCACACTCCATCCAACTGCAGTTTAGAGGAGGGCACACCGTGGATGATTGGACTTTCTCGCATCTCCTAAAAAGGGCACAGCAACGCGTGCCGGGTACAGCTAGTACTTTATAAAAACAGAATGTCTGCCATAAACCAGTACTTTTAACTGAGGAAATGCCAAACGTAATGTTACTTCTTTGCATTGCAAGACAGACCTTGTCGTGGAAATGTCTAAAGATGCATCTGCCATGTAGAGTTGCTGCAGTTTGACACCACTTTAACTGCCATGGCTCAATGTAATGGGATTTTGGGGATTCCAGTTTTATAAGATTTTATCAAAGAGTGCCAATGTTTCCCCAAACTGCAACTCCCATGATTCCATAACACTGAGTCATGGCAGTTTGGTGTCAAACTGCAGTAATTCTGCAATGTGGATACACCCTAGGGACACAGTTAAAATTCCCACTCAACCCTTGTAAAAAATTACAAACAACAAGAACAAACTACAACTTCCTGGACTTCATAGTTTTCAGCCATAGCAGCTAAAGTGATGTAAAACTACATTAATTCTAGAATGCAGATGCACCCTAAAACAGCCTAGCATCTACAGTTACATTGCTTCAGCCGACACTTTGAAAAGCATTCATGAAGTGGCTCTTTCTAAAAGAGATTTAGATTTATTTTGTTGTCAAAATACTTCTCAGAGTCAAGAGAGGAATTTGTCTTGCCAATTGTTTGTTCAGAAAAAAGCCTCTCACATTTAACTGACAAAACATGCGCTCATCCATTCTCTGCCCATTTAATGAGGAAACTTAAGCTAGGCTGCTTACTCTCCACTTTATTGGCACAATTAATTCACTGCCAACTGCACCAGAAGGAAAGGAAGTCAACCATCATGTCAGGATGGATGTCCAACGGACAGCTCTCCTTCTTCCAGCTGTTGAAAGCCATGGCCAGCCCATTGTACTTAAATCTAGCATTAGCATCTGTGAAAGGTATGACTTTTTAAACTTTGCAGGCAGGAATGTATGTTTAAGGGCCCTTCCACACTGTCATATAACCAGAATAACAGAGCAGATAATCCACAATATCTGCTTTGAACTGGATTATCTGAGTCCACACTGCCATATAAGCCAGTTTAATGTGGATTTTATACAGCTGTGTGGAAAGGGCCTTAGTTGCCTTCTTCATTTCTTCTCCTTTTTGATCTCTTCCTTTTGTGATGTGTCATTTGAATTTCAGAAATCCCAAACTTGCCCTAAAAGTCTAATTAAAGGAAGGGGGCATAAAAGCAGTATAAAAAATAAGAAGCTAATAATAATAATCCAACAATTTAGAAACGTAGGCACAAGTACAGACACTAAACAGTAAAAGGGAACTGTTTAGAACAGGGGTGGGCAAACTACGGCCCGGGGGCCGGGTGTGGCCCTTTGGCCGATTCTATCTGGCCCTCCTAAGGGCCCTGGCAGGCAGGCAGGCAGGCAGGCTCACTCGCTGCTCGCCTCTCCCGGGGTTTGATTTCTTCCTTTTGCGTCACGAATCTCAGGCTCGCTGTCAGGAGGTTTTTAGAAAGGTGGGAACAGGAAGTCATCAAGAGGAAGGGACCCCAGGGCCATCAGCCCAACCCCAGGGATACACAATCAAAGCACCCCCGACTGATGGCCATCAAGCCTCTGCATAAAACTCTCAGAGAAGGGGACTACAAGGAAGCATTATTTTATTTTAGTGGTTTTATTATTATTTTATAATAATTTTATTATAATAATATTATAATATAATAAATAATATGTTATATTATATTATAATTTCAATATATTATAATGTCTATATATATACTATAATATAATAATTATGATATTAATACTAATAATATATGAATATTTCTTGATATATTAATATTAATGATGTGTAATATATAGTAAATATAGTAAGTGAATATATAAATAAATAATGTAGATTAGCATGTAGTTCCGCCTTTAGATGCGGCCCTCCATAATATTTTTTGGCTCTCATGTGGCCCCTTGGGAAAAATAATGGCCCACCCCTGGTTTAGAATGATCTACCTATCTCTCATTTTAAGTAACTAGCATCATACATAGACATGTAAATTGTTGCAAGGCTGCTATACCTTGAAAACCCCGAGAAACCTCACTTAGTATATGAAATTTTGCATTGTGTAGCCTTAAATGGGTTTACATCCTGTCCTACCTGGAACAATATGAGGGATTTGCAACCTTGCTAGAACTGTACAAGGAAGGTATGGTAAAGTTGAATCCAGTAAGCTCTGGAGCGCTAGCATCTCTGCATCATGAGTTGTTGGCTACCTATCACCATCTATCATCATAATTATTATCACCATCACATTTGTTTCCAGAATTTCTCTCTGGATCAATACCCATAGCAGTAATTTGCCTCATCATATGGGTTGATTTGCCCGTCTCCACTTTGATGAGGTGTTCTGTCTGAAGTGCAACATTTGAGCACAGGGCCCATTAGATGATACACAGGGACTTCTGGTCAGGTTCTTTACTGAAAGAGGAGAAGACACGCTGCACACCATCACTGCGGCAAACAAGAACCTTCCCATGTTGCTTTACCAGCAATGGGGGGAAGCCGGGTGGCAATGCAGAGCATAGTGTTTTGGGTTCTCCACACCATCCCCCCCCTCCCCCGGCCAGGAGCCCTTGGATTCACCACGATGCATGGTGAATCCATGGGCCTTTGTGATGAAGTCCTTAAGCAAAACAAAATAAACCGACTGTGCGTAAACAGTGGACACATCATTTCAATTGTATTCCTCAAAGCTGTTGCATAGATCAGTGTTGCCTTCATGTAATCTTCTGTGTGATATGCTTAATATGTATAGGACTCTCCAAAGCATTTGAGCTAAATTCCCCGTTAGAAGTGCTGATTAGGCTGTTTCATATGACTTAGTTAATTCCCTGTTCAGAGTTCATTGAACTTCAGAACTTTTTCTTTCTTTTTGTCAGGAGCGACTTGAGAAACTGCAAATCGCTTCTGATGTAGAAGAATTGGCTGTCTGCAAGTACATTACCCAGGGGATGCCCAGATGTTTGATATTTTGCTATCCTTGTGGGAGGCTTCTCTCATGTCCCCACATGAGGAGCTGCAGCTGACAGATGGAGCTCAACCTGCTCTTTCCAGATTCGAATTGCAGACCTGTTGGTCTTCAGTCCTGCTGGCACAAGGATTTAACCCATTTCATCACCGGGGGCTCCTACTTCAGAACTCAAACTACAACATTGCTCTTTTTTTTACAGAAATTCTACCATCTCAGTGACTTAATACCTTTTGGCATTGAAGGTCAGCATGTCCAGACCACATATTTCTGAGTCCTTTGTTGAGACAGAGATCTGAGCTATGTTCCTAACCACTATTTTTTGAACATATTCTTCACTGAAATGAACAGGGTTTCACTTCCAAGAAAAGCTGTTTTAGCAGCAGACTGTTTCTCTTTTAATTAAAGTGAAGGTGGAGAACCTTGGAGAATTTCCTCCATATAAACTATTGTTCATGAATTCCTTTACAGAAATAGAAGTGATATTCTAGAGAAAAGATCAGTATACCAAGAGAGGAATAGGGAAACATGCATAAGTAAAGTACGTTTACATTCATAGATGATTCTGAAGTTGCAATGTTTTTAATTCCAGCTATCTAAACCTCTAGATTAAGAGTAGGAACTTCTAAAGGTGGAGTCATCCTTTATTTTGTTCCTCTTAAACCCCCATCTTTTTAAAAATCAAATTAAAAATCTGGTCATTTCTCAACACACAATGGGAAGACTGTGATCATGCACATAGATATTTTGCCCAATAAATGGCATATTTAGGCACCTATGGGTATTTATTTAAAGTGATAGGATAATCTCATCTTGACTCCTTTCAACTTCTGCTGTGTTGCTAATACTACTTTGAGACATCTAACATTTTTTCTGAGATGAGAAGATAGAAATAATCATAGATGTCAATGAAAGCATCAGAGCTGTGTGTAATCCGTAGACCTCCAGATGATCCAGAACTTGAAATTTGACTTCAAAAAAAGAAAAGAAAAAAAAGAGATCAATTCTACTCGGTTAGTTACAACCAACATTCATGCATTAACCCAACTGTTGAATGTTGTCACCACACAGGTAAATTCCATGGACTCAGTGTGTCTTCTGCAGGTGAAAGTAAGAACTAGATTTAAAACTACATCTTCCGTAATTAATTTCATACCCCTTGACATTACGGTAAGCAATGGCCAAACTACTAACTTCTTTCTTCACATTACATTTTGTTACATTTGTTACTTTTCTATTTTTTCTTCACTTTGGAGTTGCAATCCACCCAAAAGAGGTAAGAAAAAAATGCTTCTTTTGTGATGTGTGTGCATGTGAGTAAAATCTTCAACATCTCTCCAAAGCATTCTAACCACTCAAAGGAAAGAAGGATAGACAACTAAGGAAATGTTATTTATGTTTTTAAAAGGTGGTCATTATATGTTATATGTTCATTAGCTGGCCCAACATGGGGATCATAACCAGACACAGCGAAGACATCTGCCCTTGTGATTTATTTTATTTTATTTATTTATTTATTTATTATTCGGGTTTCTATGCCGCCGACTCCCTGAGGCTCGCGGCGGCTCACAGGAACCGAAGGTACAACTACACACAAGCAATGCGATAAAACATCTAAGACAATTAAACAGTTAAAACAGCAAAATACAAAACCCCAGGTACAGTTCAGAAATTAGATAGCGTGACACCCCAGGACAGCGGCTAAAGCGGAACATGGGCAGGACCTACTCACCGAAGGCCTGCTTAAACAAATAAGTTTTGCAGGCGCGTCTAAACGGGAGCAGGTCCTTTATAGCCCGCGTCCAGCCGGGAGGGCGTTCCACAGCGTAGGGGCTATAACGGAGAACGCCTCCAGCGAGTAGATGTCAGTTTAGCCGATTTCGCGAGGGTATCTCTAACAAATTAGCATCCTCGGAGCGTAGTGATCTCGGGGACAGGGTGGGGTGAGTCGGTCCCTCAAGTACGCTGGCCCCAGGCCATGCAAGGCCTTAAAGGTAAGAACCAACACCTTGAAGGAGATCCGGTGCTCGATTGGGAGCCAGTGCAGATCCTGCAAAACAGGTGTGATGTGGCAGCCTGCTGGGGTTCCAGACAGGAGCCGGGCGGCAGTGTTCTGCACCAACTTGAGCTTCCGGTCGCCGACAAAGGAAGGCCAACGTAAAGCGCGTTACAGTAATCCAGCCTTGAGATGACCGTAGCTTGATCACCGTGGCCAGGTCATTCCGGGAGATATAGGGGGCCAGCCTCCGAGCCTGTCGCAGATGAAAAGCAACCTTGCTGACCGCGGAGACCTGGGCCTCCATGGTCAGCTGGGAGTCCAGATGGACCCCCAGGCTCTTAACGGAAGGCGATGGGCATAGCGCCACACCGTCCAGGGTCGGAAGCTGGACATCTACACCACCCGAGCGGCCCGACCACAAGATCTCCGTCTTCGCCGGATTCACCCTCAACCTACTGGCACGCAGCCATCCAGGAACGGCCTCGAGGCAGTGTTGGAAATTATCGGGGATGGATCCCGGCCTGTCCTCCATCCTCAGAATGAACTGGGTGTCGTCAGCGTACTGGTGGCACTCCAGCCCATAACTCCGCACCAGCTGTGCAAGCGGCTGCATGTAGATGTTGAATAACAGAGGGGAGAGAAGGGCCCCATGCGGAACTCCACAAACTAATGAGGAGCCCTCGGAGACCACCTCGCCCCTCCTCACACGCTGAGACCGCTGGTGGAGGAAGGAGGTCAGCCATTTAAGAACTGTCCCCTCACTCCAGCCATGGCCAGGCGGTGGATCAGTAGATTGTGGTCGACCGTGTCAAACGCTGCCGTGAGGTCCAATAACACGAGCAGCGCAGACCCGCCTTGGTCGAGCTGGCAGCGGAGTTGATCTGTGATGGAGACCAGGACCGTCTCCGTCCCATGCCCCGAACGGAAGCCGGACTGGAAGGGGTCTAGCCATGTTGCATCATCTAAGAAGGACTGCAACTGCTCCATTACTGCCTTCTCAACTACCTTGCCCAGGTACGAGAGGTTCGACACTGGTCGGTAGTTGGAGGGAACCGCAGGATCTAGTGACGGTTTCTTCAGTAATGGAGCTACCACCGCTCTTTAAAGCACTCTGGGAAGACTCCTTGCTCAAGGGAGCTATTTACGATGTTCAACAGAGGCCACGTAACCCCTCCAGGCAGGATCTAACAAGCCAGGAGGGGCACGGGTCGAGGGAGCAGGTGGTAGGCCTGTTTGCAGCCACAATCTTATCAACAGCATCTGCGCCCAGTGGCCGAAACCGGTCGAGGGTGGGCCCTGCGGAGGGCCAAGGGGTCTCAAGTTATCTTACTGTATCAATTGTGGCAGGAATGTCCCGGCGGAGATTCAGAATCTTGTCTGTGAAATAGCTCTGGAAAGCACCGGCGGTAGGGGTCTGATCGCTGCTTTTTGGGACAGTAGGGACCGTCGTCAAAGACCGAATTACCTTAAACAATTGAGCCGGGCGTGAGCTAGCAGACGCTATCAAGGCAGAAAAGTACACATTTTTGGCTGCCTTGACAGCACGCTCATAAGTATCTTTAAATAGCTTATAAGCTGATACAGAGGCTCCGTCACGGAGGTTCCTCCACACGCGCTCTAGCCGTCTCCTCTCCCGCTTCATGGCCCTCAGATCCCCTGTATACCAGGGGGATCGATGTTTGCAGATTTGCTTCTCTGCTGCTGAAAACACATTCCCAGTGTGGAAAACATATCACCACATTACAACAGTGGATGTGGCTCTTAATGGGACATGCTGCATTATCACAGGATGACTATGCTCGCACCACTGGAGAAATTCCACTCTTTAGCTGGTATTGCACCACCTGACATTCGTCGGGACATAGCAGCCAGCAATGAAAGGACCAAGGCATTGACAGCTTCAGCCCATCCTCTGTTCGGATATCAGCCAGCATGCCAGTGCCTTAAATCAAGAATCAGCTTCCTAAGATCTACAGAGATACTCGCAGGAACATCTCAGCAAACGAGATACCAAAAGTGGCAGGCTAAAACCCAGCACCTCAATCAGTGGCTGAGATAAGATGAGAAACTCCTTCCTGGGCACACTGAAGAGTGGACAACCTGGAAGGCGCTGAACAGGCTGTGCTCTGGCAGCACAAGATGCAGAGCTAACCTTAAGAACTGGGGCTACAAGGTGGAGTTCATGACATGCAAGTGTGGAGAAGAACAAACCACAGACCTCCTACTACAATGCAACCTAAGTTCTGCCACATGCACAATGGAGGACATTCTCATAGTGACACCAGAGGCACTCCAAGAGGCCAGCTTCTGTCAAAGGACATTTAGCATAATGCAAAGTTCTTTTTAAAAAATGGTTGTGTTTTTAAATGCATTTTAACTGTCCCCTCAACTTGCTTCTGACACAATAAATAAATAATGTTCATTAGCTCCCCCCCCCCAAAGAAAACCCTCATATTAATAATGTGATAATATTGTTACTTGTAATCTGTTAATTTCAAACTGTGGAATGATCTCAATTATACATTTTAATTTCATGCAAAAAGGATACATGGAAAAGATAGAGGCCATTTATTGGAAAAGATATCAATTGAATTTCTTTGGCAATGACCATCCAAAAATGCAAAAAAAAGATCGTATGAAATATGCTTCTCATGAGTGTTTCTACATTACACAGTTGCTCAGTTTGGTGTCAATTCAGCATTGCTCCATTATATAGAATCGCAGTGAAGCTCAAATACCTGTCAAAGGAGTGAGCTGAGGTTTGGTGCCTGGTGCCTCGGCTACCTTGAGAATCAGATAACACACAAACTAGGTTTGAAGGCAACAGGAACAGAAATTTATTACTTTCAGGCCAGAAAGGATGTCAGATATAGAGTCTCCTCTCAAAAGGATCAGACATAAAGCATGCAACAAAATACAGGACATTTCATTCTCTTTGACAGCCATTCAAATTATGCATGTCCTCCACTGACTGATCGGAAAGGTGGCCCAGCTAGGATCTGGGAGTTTGTTGGCTGGGGAATCGTGCTGATATCAGAGGTGGTCAGAGTTTCCTTAGTGGCAGGAAAAATGAACAACTGTGATTTTTGGATTTAAAGCTGCAGCCATTAAAAAGCCCCCAAAAAGTGGCAGACAAGTGGAATGTTTTGAGGCACTATGCAAAGCACTCTGTGATTAGATTAATTGCCAACTCTGCTGAGCTTCAGAGAACACAGTGGCGTTTTAAATAAATATAAACAGTTCAATGAAAAGTATACAAAGTTATTTTGTGTGGTAGCAACAACTCATCTCCAGTCCCCCTTGGGAAGTTGGAAAACTTTACATGATGGAATTAACTTCTCGGGCAGCCAATGTCGTCTCTTGATGGTCCCGCCTCACAGTAGGTGGGGAGCTGGATATGCACACAATCATATTATATTATTTTGAATTTTTCCAAGAAGTGCTTAAAGGAGGCCAAATGTGTGGTTCTAAGATAGTGAGCGAAACCCCTTTTGTTAAAGGCATTTTGTCTGGGATTAGTAGGTGCACATTTCCTCTTCAGTTCCCCTGAGGTGATTTGTTGGTGAAAGGTTAGTTAATCAATTTTGGAATGTGTAGTTTCCTGGCCGGGCTAGAGGAAATAAGTCCAAATGCGGGGAGAGAAATACCATTCTTTTGATAATGCAAAACATTATAAAATGTAAAAATAAATTAAAATTCATATTTATTTATTTATTCAATTTTATATACCGCTCTTCCCTGCAGGCTCAGGGCGGTTTACAAACGATCAGTTAAAATACATGCAAAATACACACAGTACATAAAATACATATAAACCTTAGATCAGATAGGGCATGGTATGAAAACCGGAGGACTTAGTTAAAGGCAAGCTTAAACATGCCCTCCGGAAGGGAACTAACTCCATGATGGTGCGAATGTCGTCCGGCAACACATTCCATAGTGTCGGGGCCACCGCGGAGAAAGCTTGCTGTCTAGTCATGGAAAGGTGGCAGAAGCGGACTGATGGAACTGTCAGGAGATTTTGTTCTTCTGAACGTAGTGGTCTCGGGGGAACGTACGGGGTGAGACGGTCCCTCAGGTACACTGGCCCTAGACCATACAAGGCCTTAAAGGCCAAAACCAGCACCTTGAAAACAATCCAGTACTCAACTGGTAGCTAGTGCAATTGCTGCAAGATGGGAGTGATATGCTCTCTCACCAGTGCTCCCACCAGTAATCGAGCGGCAACGTTTTGCACCAGCTTGAGCTTCTGGATTGTCGACAAGGGAAGGCCAATGTAGAGGGTGTTACAGTAATTTAGCCTTGAGATAACCGTCACCTGGATTACCGTGGCCAGGTCATCCCTGGATAGGTAAGGAGCCGGCCGCCTAGCCTGTTGAAGATGGTAGAATGCTATCCTCCTAGCCGTGGAGACCTGGGTCTCCATGGATAGCAGTGGGTCCAACTGGACCCCCAGACTTTTTACCAGGAATGACGGGCTTAATTGCTTGCCATCCAGGGTAAGCAACCGGCACTCACCCATATCAGGGTGACCCAACCACAGGATCTCCGTCTTCGATGGGTTCACCTTCAGCTGGTTGGAACGTAGCCATCCAGTCACGGCTTCAAGGCATTGATGGAAACAATAGGGTACCGTATCCGGCCTGCCATCCATTCTCAGCACCAGCTGGGTGTCATCAGCGTACTGATGACACTCCAGACCAAACTCACGAACCAGCTGGGCCAGCGGACGCATATAGACGTTAAACAATAAAGGGGAAAGGATATTCCCTGGGAGACCCTACAACTTAATGGGAGTCTCACAGAGGCCACCCCCCCCCTCTCTACATGTTGTCCCCGATCTTGGAGGAAGGAGGCCACCCATTTAAGGGCAGTCCCTCTAACTCCCATCACGGCTAAATGGTGGGTCAGTAATACGTGATCTACTGTGTCAAACGCTGCTGTTAGATCTAACAACACAAGCAGGGCTGACCCACCATGGTCCAGCTGGCAGCGAAGTTGGTCTGTAATGGCGACAAGCACGGTCTCCGTCCCATGCCCAATACGGAAACTGGACTGGAAGAGAACCAGTCCAACTGTGTCATTTAGGAACTGTTGCAGCTGATCTGCTACTGACCTCTCAATTACTTTCCCCAAGAATGGCAAATTGGAAAGCAGTCAGTAACTGGAGGGAACCGAAGGGTCTAGATTCGTTTTTTTCAGTAGCGGTCTTACCATCGCCTCTTTCAAACCCCCTGGGAATACTCCTTGCTCAAGGGAGCTATTGATTATCTTTGCTAGCAAGCCAGGAGGGGGGGTGAGGAGCATGTAGTTGGCTTAGCTGCAACCAGTATCCCTGACAAGATCGGTTGGAAACAGCAAGCCAGGAGGAGCATGGATTGAGGGAGCATGTAGTTGGCTTAGCTGCAACCAGTATCCCATCAATTGTTGTCAGAGATCAAATCCAGCGGTTGGAAACAGCAGGAAGATGACCTTTTGCCCATCTTTAAATTGTTTATAAGCTAATCTGGCAGCGGAGTCTCGAGTTCACTTACTGTATCAATTGTGGCTGGTTCCAAAGCTACACTTGCCCGCCAACTGAATTGCTGGTGAATTCCAATTCCCTCAGAGCATTCAGGAACCTTATGGGTTCCATAAGTCTCTTCGGGTGAACCAGAATGGGTTCGGCACCCTTACAGGGCAGGATAGCCAGCTCTAGTTGGACTTCCAGGACACAGTGGTCCGACCATGGGAACTCCGTTACAGAGGTTGGGATCACTTGGATTCTAGCCGTGAAAATCAAATCCAGGGTGTATCCGGCTTGATGTGTGGGACCGGTCTTACATAGTGAGAGTCCTAGAGTCTCCATGGTTGACACTAGGTCCATGGCTGCTGTTGAAGGGGAGGTGGTATCGGCGTGGACATTGAAGTCCCCCAACACAATAAGTTTAGGGAACCTCAATGCCCACTCCGAGCCCATCTCTAGCAGCTTAGGTAGACTCTGCTGGTGAGTTTGGTGCATGGTACACCAGTAGAAAGGCTGCACTCTCATTGGAATCCCACACAAGGCCCACACACTCTATTCCTGGGATGTTCCCGGTTGGAGCCGTCCTGAATTTAAAGTTGTCTCGACTGAGCATAGCTACTCTCCCCGGTCTCCCTGTCCTTGTCTGGTAACTAGCAATATAACCTGGAGATGTTAATTTGTGTGCAAGGACTTCGTCCCCCTCCTGCAACCACGTTTCCGTAATGCAAGCAAGGTCCACGTTTCTATCAGTGAGAAAGTCCCTAATCGTTGCCGTCTTATTGCGCACAGACCTAGCATTTACTAGTACCAGAGTCGGAGGGGAGTTGTTTGGAGACTCACCAACAACGTGCCTGGGGATAGCACGTAGGTCAGAAGGGGGTCGAGTCTTCAACATGACTTCAGAATTCATGTTGTGTCCATCTTTTGGGAGAGGGGTCTGATTTCTCAATAACACTGGAATGTTCATTTCTCGATGTACTTATACCTTTTATTTAAAAAATTATTTAAAACTTTTATACCCTGGCCTTCTCACCTCCGAAGAGAGACTCAGACCGGCAAACAGCAAGTATTCAATGCTAACATTTAAAATCTAAAAGCATCATAAATTTACAATAAAATTTACAATAAAATACAATACAATAAATACATTTAAAAAGCCTTTCGCCAAAGTAAAATCAAGTCCAACTTAACCCATATATTTGGTCCGTATCAAGTGGTTAGCGACTTTTCTACTGATATAGCTGAAGAGGAGAAAAGTACAACTCTTTCTAGCAGATAATTTCACACATTTCACTGAACTACAAATCCCTCATATTGGGTCATGATGTGGTTGCAGTGGAATGGTGTGGTTACGTGTGTATAGCGTAGGTACACTGCATCCACCCCAGAGTTCTTAAGGAACTCAAGTGTGAAATTGCTGAAATTCTAGCCAAAATATATAACCTTTCTCTAAGATCAGGCACTGTACCCGAGGACTGGAGGGAGGCAAATGTAACTCCGATCTTCAAGAAAGGATCCAGGGGTGATCCAGGAAATTATAGGCCAGTTAGTCTAACCTCAGTTCCAGGCAAAGTGATGGAAACCATTATTAAAGAAAAAATTACTAAGCACATAGAAGAACAGGCATTGCTGAAGGAAAATCAACATGGTTTCTGCAAAGGCAAATCATGTCTTACTAACTTGTTAGAATTCTTTGAGGGTGTAAATAAACACATAGATAAAGGGGACCCAGTCGATATTGTTTACCTTGACTTTCAAAAGGCTTTTGACAAAGTCCTCACCAAAGGCTCCTAAATAATCTTCAGCCATGGAATCAGAGGACAGGTCTTGTCCTGGATTGGAACCTGGCTAAACTGTAGGAAACAAAGGGTGGTAATAAACAGACATTTCTCTGGGTGGAAAGAGGTGAGAAGTGGCGTACCCCAAGGTTCAGTTTTGGGTCCGTTACTTTTTAATTTATTCATTAATGACCTGGATGTAGGAGTAAATTGTGAGGTAGCAAAGTTTGCAGACGACACTAAATTGTTCTGGTAGTTAAAAATGAAACTGATTGTAAAGAGCTCCAGAAAGATCTCTCGAAATTGAGTGAATGGGCAACAAAGTGGCAAATGCATTTTAACCTAAACAAGTGTAAAGTCATGCACATCAGGGCAAAGAACCCCAACTACACCTACCAATTGATGGGGTCAAAGCTTTCCGAGACAAACCAGGAAAGGGATCTTGGGGTTTTGGTGGACAGCTCAATGAAGATGTCAACCCAGTGCGCAGCAGCAGTAAAAAAGCAAATTCTATGCTTGGCATGATCAGGAAGGAATCGAAAATAGGTCAAATGTTGTATTGCTCTCTACAAATCTATGGTGAGGCCACATCTGAGTACTGTGTACAATTCTGGTCACCGCACCTCAAGAAGGATATAACGGAACTGGAAAAGGTACAGAAAAGGGCAACAAGAATGATCCAAGGGATGGAGCAGCTCCCTTACGAAATCAGGTTGCAACGCCTTGGTCTTTTCAGCCTTGAAAGACGGCGTTTAAGAGGTGACTTGATCGAAGTGTATAAAATCATGCATGGGATAGAAAAGGTGAATAAAGAAAACTATTTTCTTTGTCACAAAACACTAGGACTAGAGGGCACTCCTAAAGCTCCAAGGTAGGAAAGTTAGGACTAATAAAGGGAAATATTTCTTCACCCAGAGGGTCATTGGGTTATGGAACTCACTTCCAGAGGAGGTTGTGACAGCGGTCAGCCTGGACAGCTTCAAGGCAGGATTAGACAGATTCATGGATACCAAGGGAATCAGTAGCTACTGAAATGGACATCCAAGTGCCACCTCTGTGTTGATGGAGGCAGGCAGGATTTCCCCGGGTACTGGTTGTGGGGGGTCGGGAGCAGGTGAGGGTTTTGCCCTCCTTTCTGCTAGAGATCCCTGTGTACAACTAGTGGGCCACTGTGTGACACAGAATGCTGGACTAGATGGGCTGAGGCCCGATTCAGCATGGCTCTTCTTATGTTCTTATGTTCTTCTTATGTTAGTCTCATCCTGCCATGCTTTTGACATTTAGTTTTGTGTGAATCCAAATTTCATTAGTGGGTTATCGTAATTTCTAATGGCACCTGAATGCTCTGCAAACATACAAAGGCAGTATACCTGAGGGTTTTGTAGCTATAATGACAGCAATATTCAGACAAACATTGTGGCAGTCTAAATGTGGATCAATTTAGCAGCACACCAAGGCAACAATGTCTAAATTACTGTTTTGTCCTATTTGATTTCTGATTTAGATTTCATATTGTTCATGTCACACTAAAGCACAGCAGGCTATTCCACACTTCAGTTGCTCAGAATCAGATGGAGAGATAAAAACAATTATTTATAGGTAATTTTGGAACAAGTGTATCTAGGCAACTTGTATTGTATCAAGTCATCATATTTATAGTTAGGTACCTTAATGGGAGAAAGAAAAAGATTTTTACATATCTGATTCAAAACTTAAACTTGCATTGTACACTGATATGCCAAACCCCAATAATTACTTTCCCCCAACTTTTGACTAACAAAAGAATGCTACCCCCTCCCTCCACCAGTTCACAGCAAAGCTTGTCTTAATAGTTTGGTGCTCTTCAATGTATTTTTTGGGGGATGTATTCCAGACAAAGGATTGATCATAGCCTTTAGTCAAATGTAATTTGTTTTATGGGAAGACCATTCAACTGCAACTTGTTTTGAATATACTGGATGAAAAGAAGCATCCCTGTCCTCCTATTATTGAACCATATCTCTGACCAGCCCAAAATGATCTCAAAACGTCTGAAGGACATTTTTTCATGGACTATGAGTCCTTCCCCATGATATGAAGCCAGATTTTCTCTGTTGTGGCAACTTATTTATGTCTGCCATGGGTGCTATTACATAAATGGCATTCTCCCCCCACCCAAAAAATATCCCTTCAGTGCTCAAATTTCTAGAATTCCAGAATGTGTGACCCTGAAAATGATTCACAACTTGAACAGTGTTGCAAAATCTTGCTACCCTGGGGCAGAATTCTTATTTTGGGGGCAATGCTCTCATTTTGACACCCCCCTTTCAAATAGATACACATTGGTCTTTTTAAGGAACCAATGTGAAAGTGTTTAATAGCTTTTTCTATTTTTCTTTTTGATAAGCATCTATGTGGTTGTGATGGGTTTAGTCTATTCTTAAAACAGTTAAAATAGCAATGGTAGCAGGAACAACAACACAGTTCAGCAATAGCATACTTAAAGATACACGGGCCTACTCGCCAAAGGCCTGCTTGAACAGATGGGTTTTGCATGCCCGTCTAAACAGGAGCAGGTCCCTCAAGGCCCTGGTTTCGCCGGAGGGCGTTTCCACAGCGTGGGAGCTATGACAGAGAACGCCCTCCGGCGAGTGGATGTTAGGCGTGCCAACTTTGTCGATGGTATCTCCAGGAAGTTAGCATCCTCGGACCGTAGTGATCTCGAAGGGCAATATGGAGTGAGACGGTCCCTCAGGTACGCTGGCCCCAGGCCGTGCAAGGCCTTAAAGGTAAGAACCAACACTTTGAAGGCGATCCGGTGCTTAATTGGCAGCCAGTGCAGATCCTGCAAAACAGGTGTTATGTGGGCGCCAGCTGGCGTGCCAGACAGGAGCGGGGGCAGTGTTCTGCACTCAGCCTGAGCTTCCGGGTCACCGACAGAGGAACAGGCTCTTTACGGAAGGCGATGGGCATAACACCGCACCGTCTAGGCTCGGAAGCTGGACATTAACATCACCCGGGCGACCCAGCCACAAGATCTCCGTCTTCGTCGGATTCACCCTCAACCTACTGGCTCGCAGCCATCCAGTAACGGCTTCGAGGCAGTGTTGGAAATTATCGGGGACAGAACCCGGCCTGCCCTCCATCCTCAGAATGAGCTGGGTGTCGTCAGTGTACTGGTGACACTCCAGCCCATAACTCCGCACCAGCTGTGCAAGCGGCTGCATGTAGATGTTAAATAACATCTTGTTGCACCTTAGATCTAAAGGACCCCTCAGTAAACCACTTGGGACCAGCCGTGATTAAATGCTTTATTTAGAATAAATGGAAAGAAGTGAAGGGATAAAAATATAGTCCAGTGATGCTCTCAGCATCCAGTATTGCAATGCAATACTCCAAAAGTAAAAAGGCTCAAAGGAAGTAATAGTCCTGGTGCCCCAATGGGTTAAATCCTGGATAAGTCTCTGGCAACAAAGGCTTGGCAAAATACTTGAGTACGAGGACTTGAAGGCCCGCCGGCCCGGGCTAGAACTTGAGTACATAGGTCTTGGCAAGGAATGCTAAATGTTGGCGAGAGATAACTAGAGCCAAAGGGAAGCAATTTAAATAGGTTTTGCCCCTTGAAGACGCAAGCTGCGTCGGAACTTCTTCTCAGGCTCCCTTGTTGGGCTTACCCATCCCAGGCCTCTCGGCAGAGACTGGGATGTCAGCTCATTAGTGGACTTTCAGGAGGCACCGAAGCTTTGCAGTACCAGGCCTCCTTATCGGCCTGGGAAGAAGGAAGGCTGCGCTTGGCCTTGACCGATAGCTGACACAGAGGCTTCTGTACAGCTGTGCTCTCAGGCCTAGCTGGGATCTTGGGAACAACATGGCTTTGGCCTGGTTTGGCTAAGGAATCAGGCGGGGGTCTGACAATTCTGCTGTTTTAACTTGGAGGTCTGTTTAATGTGCAAATTTTATGTCATTTAAATTTCATTTTAAATACCAATTTGCTTTTATTTCTTGATATTATTTTAATTGTATGCTGACTTGAAATGTCAGGTCAAAAGGCAGCATAGACTTATTGAAATAAATATTTAATGACTGGTTTGGCAGAGGCTGCTTAGAACTGTGTTTCCCAACCTTTTTGAGCCGCAGCACACTTTTTACATTTACAAAATCCTGGGGCACACCACCAACCAAAATGACACAAAATGACACTCAGTAACGCATATAGTTTGTATGTTTTTAATGTATTTATACACTCAGTGTGAAACCTGGGCCCGTTTCGATGAACACAGCATAGATATCCTGGCAGGAATGGCAGAAAGACACACACGAAGGCCTTGCTCAACAGCTGTCAGTCTCTCTGTTTTTAGTTTTTATTGCAGTCAAGCTTGAGAAGCTCATCTCACACAGCTATGTGGTTGAAAACGGGAGCAATGTCAAAATAGCTGCCGCCATTTTGATCCGAGGGGGCAGCATGAGCGTGTTCAGGAGAGGAGGGGGAGGGAGGAAGACGTGGGGCAAGTCTGCGCAGTAGCGCCCACACGGGTCACGTCTTCCTCCCTCCCCCCTCCCCTCCTGAGCAAAGCGAGGCAAAGCGAGGCAAAGCGAGCAGAGTGAGGCTGGGAAGAAGGCAGCCCGAGTGGAGAAGAAAAAGTGTTTGGCAGGAGGGGGAAGAAAGGGTATTAGAGGTTCTAATTTCCCACGGCACACCTGATGATCGCTCATAGCACACTAGTGTGCCTCGGCACACTGGTTGGGAAACACTGGCTTAGATGATCAAAATTGTTGATCTGCCCCACACACTATGCTTTCCGACATTCATATTTACCTGCATTACTTCCAATGTGGAACCCCCAGTGGTGCAATGGGTTGAGCCCTTGTGCTGACAGGACTGATGACCGACAGGTCACGGGTTCACATCTGGGGAGAGCAGGTTGAACTCCCTCTGTCAACTCCAGCTCCCCATGTGGGGACATTTATTTATTTAAAACTTTTGTACCCCGACCTTCTCACCTCCGTAGACGGACATGAGAAAAGCCTCCCACAAGGATAGTAAACATCAAACATCCAGGCGTCCCCTGGGCAACATCCTTGCAGACAGCCACTTCTCTCAAACTAGAAGCGACTTGTAGTTTCTCAGTTGCTCCTGGCATGAAAAAATAACTTCCTATGTGTTTCTGAAAAAGATTTACCATCCAGTTAATATCTACCCAGCTGTGGTCCTCATGTTGCAAATGCGGCATCCTTTAAAATCCACCGATGCAATCTTTGCATTAATGATTCAAATCTTGACAAGTCATGGCTTTTCCCTACCAAGAGATACCATATGGTGCTGCTGAGAGAAGGGAGTTTAGTTGTAGTTCCTTTCCTTGAAGCCAGATGGTGTTGCTAAGGCTGGAGAATGATAAATGATATGATAACCTTGGCTCCCATTGTGTCTCCAACTTTCCATCCCATTACCTTGAATCTCAAATTGACCGTCCTACAGAAATCTCTCAGAGTTGAAACAAAGTAAGCTGAGCAAGGTTTTTACAGCATCCAAGATTCCACGAAAGAAAAGCTAAATGTGATTTCAACATTATGTATCTCAAGCAGAATAAATCCTCCCATAGTGTATTGCTCCCATTAGAGGAATTGGGGGTGGGGGTGGGGGAAGCTTATGTATGGAGAGGCTCTCCTTCCAATATTGAATAAATTCAGCACTTTCAGCATCCCAGTACACATGGGGAGGTGAGTTTGCTCACTGTCTTTGTTCTTGCTGTGATGCTTGGACTTGCAGTTTAAATTGCTTTAATATGCATGAAAACAGTGACAGTCAGGGGTGATTTACAGTCAATATAAAATTTAAATTTATTCAGCCATTCACAAAACAGCCCTAGAAATCACACCATAAAATGCAAATGGTCAGAAAGACATATTTTGATAAAACAACCAGGATCAAATTAGAAATGTAATTGGGATCTCAATCCTGCTGCCAGAATTGGCTACCCTCTCTCCACCTGGCACCCTGTATACCCTGGAAAACATGTCTCAGAAGGCAAGAAAGTCTTTTTGAGCTATTTTTGTTGTTGTTGCATGTATATATAGGAGAGCGGGGAAGATGCTGAATCTGGTGAAAGTAGGGAGAAGCAGTCTCCTGTTGATGAACGATACCATGCCCCAAATTTCCTATCGTTTCAGGGACAATCCTAATGAATCCTTTGCTATCCAGATTTCATAGCTGCCTTGAAAATGTCCTGTTTTTGTTGTCCCTCTCTCACTTTACCTCTTTATCTTGCTTCAATTGCTATAAACAGTTCAAAGTGCCAAGATAGTTGATAACTCAATTCATTCACTGGGGGCAAAGTAGAGTTGTCATCCACAGAAGGTATAGTGTTGTATTTCCTAGTAGGCTCAGGCAAAAGTGAATTCTTACAGCTTCTCCTGATTGCTATACTCTCATTAATGAAATTTACCATTTCAGCCACTTTTGTGTGTTGCTTGTTCACACAAAGTTCCAGTTTCCATCTATGAAACATTAGAGGGGACACAACACACTCATACAAATAATTGCAGAAGAAGTTCTACTTCCTTGGAGGTTGCAGTCCTTAGCACAGCCCCTTGTATGGCCAATCATTCTATAAGCACACATACAACCCTTTCCCACATTTTTAAATTATGTATCATGGCAAAATGGTTATGATCAAAGGCGTGAGGCTTACTGTACAGCCAATAATTAATTTCAGGAATCCAACATAACTACACTGCTATACTGTGTATTTATGCTAACTTAAGATCTCATCCTACTGTTATGCCATATCCTTCAGCCAAACATAGACACTCAGCATGGGTTCCAACAAAGAGCATGATAAGCTTTCCCCCTCAAACTTAAAATTTACACTAAAATAGACACAAAAGGAACAAAGGATAGGAATGAAAAAAGAAAACAAAATTGGAAAGGAATAAGTTGGACAAAACTGGGAAAGGCCAAAACTATATGTATACAGTAGGCGTGGTTGATAAAAAAAAGGTTCAAAACCCATTTTGGATGTAGGGGGTGCTGGTGTTTCAATTTGGAATTGAATTCTGAATTTTTCAGAAAAAAATCAGAACTTTCAGAACTTTTCAAAATTTCCAAATTGCTTTGTTAATGGCGGCCATGATAGTGCAATATGCAATATGCAAGCCTTGAAAGTATGGGATTTGTAGTGTCTTTTTAGGCAACTCACAGCAAACAAAGAAAATAGCGAACAGCCCTGCCCTTTTTGCCTTGGAAGGTGATTTCATAACTTTAGGAAGGAGATTTTGTGTTCAAAGAGTGGCTTGAATTTATGGGAGATCTAGTTCTTTTAAGGCAATGTGTAACACAAACTATAAAACACTTGAGGCCAAATAGACCAGCTGCCACTTTGGCTTTTTAAAATGTTGGAGTGAGTGCTTTGGTTCCTCCATGTTTCTCCTTCCATCCACGCCAGTCACCTACACACAACCCTTGAACTGGCCACCCATCCCAAACCCCAACAACAGCAACAACACACAAGCGGCAAGACAGGCCGCCCAGCCAGCCAGCCAGCCAGGCAGGCAAGCAGGCTGGCAGGCAGGCAGGCACGGCAGGCAAGAGCCCTTTTTCTCTGATTGTTTGCCCACCGTCCTTTTCTTCCAACCTCTGTTCAACACAACCTCCCTTCCCTTTGCCTTTCTCTTTCCCTTCTCCCTTCCCGGCTCTGAATGAGCCATGTGCTCCCCCAAAACTTCTCTGATTGGCCGGGAGGCAAGGAACCCCCCAGCATGCAAGCTGCTTGCCTCCCAGCAGGCTAGTAGAGAGCTAAAAATACGCTGAGTTGTCATTTCATTTGTCGTAACAAAAATGGTGGAAAAAGCGTCAGAAGGGAAAAGGGACTTCCGGGTTTCAAAAAAGCTTTGATATCGCTTCAAAAAGGTAATTTTAATGAAATTATTATGAGCAATGAGTTATCCGATGCAATTTTATCCATGCCTGCTATACAGTTATAAAAATGATAGCATAATCCTTACTCCACTAGTATTAATTTGCCAGAAAATAGTAACTGTGTATTGAATGTCATTATTCATAAGTGCCCTTTATAGGAAACCTCTCCCCCTTGCCAGATATTTTTCACACCTTTTTCTCATCCCCCACACATTTAGAATAAGATTTCTCCTGATTTTCTACAAGCTGGCACCACCTCCATATGTACCTTGAAGCTATCTATTTTGAGTAAGTCTTCTCCTTGTGATTCCAAGCACTTATTCTGATTTCATTAATTCAATTCCCATGTCCAGGCCTGCTGCCTCTTTCTCAATTGCCAGCAGCCAGAAGGTACGGGAGAGCAAACCTATTAACTGTCTCATAGATCTTACTTTTCATTCGGCTGGGTGCTCTTATCAGAGATCAGTCTAGTCAAATTGAATTTCCTAATCTGCTTGTAAATGCATCTCTAGCGACCGAGTCCACAAACTAGCTATGTCAGAATTTTAGATTTTAGATTCAGCACCTCTGACTTCAGTGAGACAAAACAATGTTAAATTCAATTGTTCACATTTAAATAGATTCCAAATCAAACTTTATATTTCTGATTTGCTGATATGAGCTTATAAAAGGATTAATCCTCTACCAGTGTTTGTCCCTCCCCTACTAGCTTGGGAACAGAATGATTTCTCTCTAGGAGTCAAGCATCATCCAATTAAACTAGAAGAGTAGCAGGAAAAGCATTCAATTATTTGGAGGAAGGGGTGTGATTAAAGCCAATAGCCCCAAATTCCTTTCCCTCTTTAGTAACCAACAAGCTCAATAGACGAGAATCCTAATATCTCTGTTGCAGTTGTGCAACAGAAAGTGAAGGAGCTACTTACTGATGGTGATGCCATAGTAGGCCCATTAGAGGTGTGTATAAAGGATCTGGCTACAGCCCCTTAAAAATTCTGGGATTACTCCTGGAAGCTCTGGGCTTTACTCCTGGAAGTTCTAGAGAATATCCCAGATTCCCTTGACCTGCTTTAACTGCTGATTGTAGTGCTTCTGTTGCAAATCCAGATGTGAATCATGTGATCTCCCCACAGCAACTTTATTTTGACCCTAAAGACATGATAAGTGACTCAGGTTAGGTTGCCTAGGGCTTCTAGGAATTGATCAATTCCAGACAGTGGTGCCAGTGTCCTGTTCTCACATAGCCTGCCATGCCTTTCTGTAGCCATCAGCTCTGGGGAACAGAATGCCATCTAGATGCAATTCAAATCTCCTGGAATAATACTAATGACACCAGAACAATAATCCACCTTTTTCTATACATTATTTTTTATTGTATGTTTTATTATATGTTTGCAATTGTGATCCGCCCCGAGCCTGCAGGGAGGAGCGGAATATAAAACCGAAGAAATAAATAAATAAATAAATAAATTATACCTTTTGGATCTCTACTATCTCATTTCTTATTTACTTATTTAGCAGTTATCATACATTTCCTCCAATAAGTTCAAAGAAGCTTACATTGCTCTTGTAAGCTAAACTGCAGCCGCTCCCAAATCATCACACAGAAGACGCTCTGAGATTCATTGGTAACTTTACTGAATAATGCAAACAGGATCCAAGCCAGAAGTGGTGAGCACCTCTGAGACGCACACATATATACCCTCCCATGGATTAAAACCCTGTGTTCCCGCTTTGCTCTTTCCCGCTGGAACTTTCGCACCTGAGCCTTGGGCCATTGGAGTTCTCACGCCGGCTCCTTATCTCTTGTTACAGCTAAGTCAAAAACCCTGGTTTTGGGCACCAGCGTCTTGGCCCGGAATCCCGGTTCCTGACAGCTCTCCTCTATGACTAACGTAAGATTACCAGGAAATCTCATAGCTCATATGGAATTGGACCTCCATCTCACAAGTTTTGGTTAACACGCTAGACCAAGGGTGGCCACCATGTCTCCCCCAAAGTTCCCTGCAATAATTGCTCTCCAATATTTCACATTCAATGCTCCTTTGGCCATTTTAGTCCCAGGTGGATTTTTTTTTCATAAAAGGAAGGGAACAAAAAGTTACTTCCAGTCACTTCCTGTTGTCAAAAAAAGCATCCAGTGGCCTAAAATGAGTGAGAGCACCCCCACAATAACATGGTTTAAATGACTTCTACATCTCTTGGAAGGCATTTTCGAACATATAGTGTGGGTTTTTTTGTAGGGTTGCTTCCTTCAGTTGGCCACCCTACTCTAAATACTGCACCATACAGTTTTTATTGTCATTTTCATTCAGGAACAACCCTAGAATTTTAAAAAAAGATAAATCATGGAATTGTGTAACTATAGAATTATAGAATCATATAGTGGTAGAGACTACAAGGGACACCCAATTTAACCCTGTACCACATAGGAATACACAATCAAAGCACCCCCAGGAGATGGCCATCCAGTCATTGCTTAAAAACTTCCTAAGAAGGAGATTTCACCAAACTCTGAGGCAGCATATTCCACTGTCAAACAGCTCTTACCACCAGGAAGGTCTTCCAAATTTTAGATCTTTTCCTGTAAATGGAAGCCATTGCTCCATGTCCTAGTCTCCGGAGAAGCAGAAAACAAGCTGTCTCCATCTTTAATGTGCCATCCTTTCAAATATTTAAACATGGCTAGCATGTCACCTCTTAGCCTTCCCTTGTCCAAGCTAAATATACCCAGCTCCCTAAGTTGCTCATAAGACTTTTTGTCATTTTGGCTGCCCTCCTTCGAACATGTTCCAGCTTGGAATTTAACATAGATTTTAGTGGAAGACTTGTCATGAATGTATAATTGGAATTCTATCTTCATACTGTCAGAATATTGAAGACTACAAATGGAAATGAAAACAAAGAAATGGTAAATGAGACTGATCAACTGGAATTCTATCTTTCATAGCACCAAAATATTCAAGATTATAAGCAGCAATTTTAAAAAGAGTAAATGAGTTTTAGCAACATTTAACTGTTTTCCAATTTATAAAGGTTTGCAAGGTAAGAAATTTTGGAAACATCATAAGAAATGAGCACAGTTGTCTTTAATTATCCACACATTGCCAATAATCAGGGGAAGCTTGGATGAAAATATAATGTGTTGTGCCTCTAGCAGCTGCAATTCAAACTGGCTAGAGTGAGTAATTTTCATAGATTTCTGACTTTGCTATTTCCTTTAGCTGTAGACATAGCAAATTTAAAAGCAGACTTTCTTCTGTATTACGTAGTCCATGTAAATGTATTATAGAAATATCCATTGGTGCATTTCTAAAATATTTTTAGAATGTTTAAGCTATAAGGTATGAATGCAAGGGCTGTCATTTGCTAGAAAGGATTAAACTGTTTGTTTATCTGTGCTGTGCTGCGTCTTGTGGTAGCAGCATTTATTTCTGGATCGGTTAAAGAATATTACATAGAATTTAACCATGACTGGCATCAGAAGAAAATAGCATCTGCCTTCCACTTTAGTCTGAAATAATTTTATGACATACATTTCAGGTTTTGATTGGATTGATTCTCTTCCATGTTATAATGCTGCTGCAATGGTATAATCTATATATATAAAGGAGACACGGTCGTGCAAAGAAGGATATAGACAAAGAAACTATAAGTCGCAGAAACACCAAACTAAACAACTAACTGGCCCTGACCACGAGGTACAGACAACAGTAAAAAAACCGAACCTACATACCTCCCAACACCCCAAAAAACGATCCCCAAAAAATTGCCAACGGAACTCCCACCCCGGCCACTTCGCTGCCAGCGCGAACGTTTAGAATGTTCGCACATGGCAGCCAGAGCGGCTCCTCCGCCTCCTCCTTTGAACAGAAAGAGCGGCGGGGAGAACCTGAAGGAGGAGGGGAAACCCCTTCCCTCCTCACCAGCCCCTGCCACCGCCCGGTAAGAAAGAGCGGGGGGGCGTGGCAAGAGGCGGGGCCACCCCTCCGCTCCCCCCCAGCCCCTCCCACCTCTTCCCGCGCCCCCCCCGCTCTTCCCGGTAAGGAAGAGTGGCGGGGGGGGCGGGGCAAGAGGCGGGGCCACACCTCCGCTCCCCCCAGCCCCTCCCACCTCGTCCCGCGCCCCAGCTCTTCCCGGTAAGGAAGAGTGGCGGGGGGGGCGTGGCAAGAGGCGGGGCCACCCCTCCGCTCCCCCAGCCCCTCCCACCTCTTCCCGCGCCCCGCTCTTCCCGGTAAGGAAGAGTGGCGGGGGCGTGGCAAGAGGCGGGCCACACCTCCGCTCCCCCAGCCCCTCCCACCTCTTCCCGCGCCCCGCTCTTCCCGGTAAGGAAGAGTGGCGGGGGCGTGGCAAGAGGCGGGCCCACCTCCGCTCCCCCAGCCCCTCCCACCTCTTCCCGCGCCCCCGCTCTTCCCGGTAAGGAAGAGTGGCGGGGGGGGGCGTGGCAAGAGGCGGGGCCACACCTCCGCTCCCCCCCAGCCCCTCCCACCTCTTCCCGCGCCCCCCCCGCTCTTCCCGGTAAGGAAGAGTGGCGGGGGCGTGGCAAGAGGCGGGCCATACCTCCGCTCCCCCAGCCCTCCCACCTCTTCCCGCGCCCCCGCGCTCTTCCCGGTAAGGAAGAGTGGCGGGGGCGTGGCAAGAGGCGGCCACCCCTCCGCTGGGCTTAAGGAAGGGGGAAGCAGGCGCCTGCTTCCCTCTTCCTTAGGCCCACCTCCGTCCCGGCTCCCAGGGCGCTGTCAGATCGCGATCCGCGGCGCCCTGGGAGCCAGGGACGGGGGGTGGAAGGAAGGGGGAAGCAGGCCTACTTCCCTTCCTTAGGCCCACTCCTCCGCCGCCTCCTCGGCCTCCTCCACCACCTACCAGCCGCTCACGGACCCGACCCGCATGGCCGACGCGGGACCAGGTGGCCACCGCGCCCCGAGTCCGGGACCCGCTGGGAGGCTGCGGAGGAGGCCGAGAGTCTTCGGCCTCCTCCGCAGCCTCCCAGCGGGTCCGGACTCGGAGGCGCCCACGACACCACCCGGCAGAGGAGCCGCCCACGACACCACCCGCACAAAACAAGTCCAAAAGCTGCTGAGAGACGCCAGAAAAAGCGTCCACCACCAAGGGACTACCGTTCCCAGAAGACCCCGCATGACCCAGTCTCCGCCCTCCTTCCCAGTGAGCCCAGTGAACTAGCCCTCAAACAGTCAAACAGGAGCCCAGGCAGGCAGCCATGGGGACCCGCATCAAGTAAGTCCAGGCATCAGGGAGGGGCGAACAGAGACGGAGACAGACAAAAGGCGGGGGGGGACAGAAACATTCTCTCCTGGCATTACTCCCCCATCTATGGCTACAGGCATCCTCAGAGGAGGTGGACAGGTCTCCAGAAAAAAATCATAAACAAGGGAACTCCAAACAAGAAAAAAAACAGGGACAGCTAATCACCTCCCAACAAAGGATCCAACTACAACAGTAACCAGCCACACCTTGAAACTGCAAAGCCATTATGTGCAGATCACGGTGACCCGTTGCAACTTTCGCTCTTACAGCAAACAGACAAGAGTTCTTTCTTTCTCCCACCCTATTCATTATTCTACACGTATGTCCACCCCACATTCATTCCTTTTCCTTCCTTCTTTGCCTCTTTCCTACCTTTCCTGCTCACGAGGCTACACAACATCAATTCCAACCCATACATACTCAAACTTTCTCGCATCTCCTAAATAGGGCACAGCAACGCGTGCTGGGTACAGCTAGTATTATATATGCAAGGCTTTTCACTTAATCTATCTCTTGAGTCACTTGATTTCAAGTAGTGTCATAGAGCTTAACTGTTGAAATAACTGAAATAGCTTCATTAACTATATATAAGGCATACTTGCACTGAAAGTCAATGTCCTGTTGAACTGAATTTTGACTTTCAGCCATAAATGTGGTATAGTACAATTGCACAATCTCTGAAGGGCATGGTATTTATCTGTCAGCTCCTAATATTTCTCTGTTTGTCATAATCTTAAAAGTCCAAGATTTTATTGCCTAATGATTTCTAAGGATCTGTCACAATTATCCTTTACATGCAAAACACTTCTAAAAATTACTTTACCTACTGTCATCCCAACCAACTCCCACCCCACCACAAATATGGAATTTACCTGTTAGAACACAAGCAAAGGGCTTGACTGCACTAGTTGTATATCCCAAAGTGAGTGAGAAATCACTGCTGGATGTCTACATGATATTCAGGAACATCTTGTGCTCACAGTAGGTTAAACCTGTTTAGCCCCCTGCTAAGGAAAATCAAGGGATGCTCTGAAGTTTGGGTTGAACTGTGAGCTGCTCCACATTTCGGCCACAGTGTGAACAGCATGATTTGATCTGATACAGTCTGGTCCATAGGCATTCTCATAGGCAAGAAAAAGGGGCACATGATCCTTGCTCTAGGAGACCTCCTTGCTGTTATGAGCACACCATGCTTATACCAGCAGAAGTGCCTATGTGACTAGGGAGAACGAAGGGGGCTCTGTGGTTGTTCAGCAGTGGCAATAGCAAAAGGGAAGATAAGGGACACTTCTACAAGGACATAATATCCTGGGTCCAATCTGGAATGTTGAACATCGGATCCACTCTGGGGTGGTTCTTACCACCAGCTCCCAGGTTTCTGTGAAAGAGGGAAGGAGTCTTCATCTCCAATGGTGCCGAACTGACAGTAGACCCCATCTTCCTGTAGTCATTGGTTCTGCTGCTGTGACCCCCAGGTTTTGAAATGTCTGGAGGTCCTCCCTCAGCAACAGGCATGATGTCAGTGGGTGTGCTGAAGGGATGAGAGGAGGGAGGAATTGCCCTATTCTTTCCCTTTTTCCAGTGCCTTGCCTGATTTCATGACAGTCACTGAAAGAGAACCATCAGCCATTTTGAGGCTGGGGGTGGGTGTGGAGTCACAGCAGCAGGATGAACAGCTGTTTTCCCAGGCATCCCAAGACTGGGAACATGGGATGGTCATGTAAAGAATTGGGGATAGCTCTGACTAGGAACCAGACCAATTGTTTGCATGGGTCAAAGGCACAGTTTGCTCAGGATTCTTGGGAAAAATCTGAGACAACCTGCTTCAGGTAACACAGTTCAATGCCATATTGACCCAAATCAACTTTGTGTGTCATATAGCCACCACAGAGTGGTTTTGGGGTTAAATGTCTGTGTGTGGATGTGCCCAAGGTGACAATTAGCTGGGCCAAAACAGTTTCGACCCAACTGGACGAAATAAACTCTGTCCTGTTTTTATGTGGGCTGGAAACACAGTGTAGACACATCCAGGGAAAAGTTGGAGCAATTCTGTTCTGGACTGGTTCCACAATTGTTAGGTGAGATAAAGACTTTGCACTGGCAAAATAAGTCAATGGGAGTCAAATTACATTCTTTTACTTTGTGGTCCACAGGTTAAAATAATGTAATTTGGCACCAATGTTGGCAGAAATTAAGCTTTGTGCTTGTTGGTAGTATGAATTGGTTTCATTTGTTTATATTCTAATCCTGACACTCAAGTTGGCTAATAAAGTTAAAACAAGTAAAAATAAATGTTCTGTATATTCCTCACAAAGCATAATATTAAGCATATATATAGGTTAAATGTAGCTAAACTAAACATAGAAACACAATATTAAATATAAAAAGAATTAAATGGAGATAAACTTGGAAGGAAATTCCACAACCTGAAAGTATCTTGCTTTTTGGCTCTGAAATCGTCAGCTTTACAGAGTCAAAGCTACCTATAGGTTCTTAGCCCATTCCACATCAGAAGAGATAGATTTTCAGTCACTTTCTTCCTGTCAGAGTTTAATTTGGGGAGTGAGTGTAGATAATGAACCACTGAGATCTCTCCAGTTGTTAATATTCCCTCCCCTATGTTCTGCAAGTGCGCTAATGCACACCTTTCTTTCTTGCCTATTATCACCCCTGTTCTACATAAGATTAATGGGAAGTGATTCATCAGATGTGCACATTTTAAGCTTTCATTTTTAGTACCTCATTGCATTGTAACATAATCATTAGCTCACAGATCAAACTGGGAATAATTCACATGCCAGTGGTGATGTACCATGTCCAAATGCTTCCGTATGTTCCTCACAAAGTATATTTTTAAACAAAAAAGAATAATAATATGACAGGGAATTTATATTCAGAAAATAGAGGAAACTGGCATATAAATATTATACCTGTGCAATCGATTAAAAATGTTTCAATACTCATTACAAAATAAGGAGGCACTGGTAAATAGTTTCTAAAGTGCTTCTAAAATATAATGAGTGTCCATTTCATTACTATAACAAGAGTAACCAATTATTCATCACTATTTTGTTAAGTAATTGCGTCCGGGGGGGGGGCTTCCGGGGCTCCTTTCTCACTCATTTATAGAGTTATAGAGCTATCAGGGTGAAACTTGCTACAATGGTAGAACATACACGGCACTGATTACCCCCCCCCCCCCCCAAGTTGCAAAGCACAGGACCCCAACATAAATTTTAGGTGCAAAAGCAGACAGAACTTATATTTATTTTATTTAAACAAAGAACAAGGTCTCCCAAAACACAGCTAATCTTTATAATTTGTTTTCCCCCCAAAAGAATTTGGGGACTCAGTGCTTTAACTTGTGCCTAAGTAAAGCAACTTGTGTGCTTTATGGATCAATGCCCATAAATAGCACAATGGTAGCACTAAAAAAAAGTCGCAAAAAAGGCTTTTTCCTAACTAAAACAACTTGTTTTATGCTTTTTGGCTCAGTTGCACACAGATAGCATAACAGTAGCACTAGAAAATATTGCAAAAAAGGCTTGTGCCTGAGTGAAACAACTTGTTGTGTAGTGGTTGTTGGCTGCCAATCCACATAAATATGTCAGCAATGCACTCAGCTGCCCAGTAGCCCTCAAAGATTTTCTAAAATGCAGAAAAAATATAAAACAGTCATAAGGCAAAGGGCGCCCACCCATCGCAAAAAAAAGAATAAGCAAAGCAAGCAAGCGGTGCCTGCTACTGTTTGGCTAGCCTACAGCATACGAAGCTTCTCTCTTCTTTCTCCAGTGTGGACTCAAGTCAGCTCCAGCTCTTTAGCTTAAAACTTAGTAAGCTAGTCTCCTTCCATCTGTCTCTTTCTCTCTCTGGCATGGTGCTTGCCTGCACTACCCTCCCCACAGTGCAAACTGAACCCAGTTGATCCCATTCACAAATGGAGGCTGTGGCATGTCACTCAGGAATTCAAAAAGCAATTGCTGCCACTCCACCTCCTCCCCCCTCTCCCTTAGCCCTGATTGAGAGACATGGCAACAAGTTTGGCATCACCTCTTGGTAGTGCTTGGTTGCTCTGTGAATTAAAACTGTGCCACAGAGAGTTATGACGTTTATGTAATTTACACGAAAATACCAGGTAAAATTTTGATTCTTAAATTTTTGGCATGGGCAATGCCTGCGTGTCAGCTATTGTGCCGTATGCAGGCAACTTATTTATTTACTATATTTCTACTCCGCCCTTTTCAACACCCCCCGGGGGGACGACGACGACTCAGGGCGGCTTATGACAGAGAAACAAAATTTTGCATAACCCTAATAAATATATATGTATTAAGAGTGTCTTAATAAATCTCTCAAAATCAACAGAAGAGGAAGCATGGTGACTTTGGTTTGGCACTTCAGGAGGATATTTACACTTTCTGAAAGTTTAGGCATCATCCTCAAAAAGAGGAAATGAGAAAAATTGCATATAAATGTTTTCGTTTCACATTTCTTTTTCTTTTAGAGTTGGCTGTAATTTTTAAGAACTGCTGTATCTCCTCATATACAGTATAAGTAAAGAAATCAATCCAAAGTAACTGGATCGACTCATCCATGGGTCAATGCAAGTATTGCATTGCATCTTTTATTCAAAAAATGATTCCATTGTTTGAGTAGAATGACAAAAGGTGAGAGCATAGTCTGTCCTGGGAGAGCATAAAGGAAGCACTGGCCACTTCTATTGTCTTCGCTGTGGTACTGCTTCTGACCTTTTTAATGCTTGACTGAGAAAATGACCCTGATGGCAGTCAGGGTCATCTGATCTTTAGGAGACATCATCATTTCCCCCTCTCTGCAGAAAGACTCTAAACTTATCCATAGGTCACATCAAAATATATAATTTGGACTCCCAAACCTGCCCCCAACTTATACATGAGATAGACTTATACACAAGCATATACAGAAAAGCAGATTCTGATAAGATGAATGACACCCAATTTTGGGGGGGAAAGTGCATATATTTGTTTAATACTCATCTTTATGATGTACTGTATGTGTGTGTGGTGGGTGACTTAGAGAAACACTGATTTGCATGGCATAGCAATAACCCTTACCCCACACTTTCTAAATAAAACAAGACATGCTGAGTATGTTTTAGAACAGAAATGCACTCCAGGAAATGCAATTGTGCTCTAAACAAAATATGTATTTCCTCTTGGCTCCTCAACACAATGGAGACAAAGGGAGGGGGGCCCATAAAATATTTTATTGGGAATGTGGGAAATCCTAAATGGAGTGTCTCTCCAATTCTGGTTTGTCACACTAGCAAATTTAGGAATGGGGAGCCTAGTAGTTCACAGCAGGATACAATTGCAGGAACAACCATCCATTCCTATAGCGAAATGAAAAAACTAGGGAAACCCTTATACTGTAGAATTAATGCAGTTTGACACAACTTAAACTGCCATGACTCAAGGCTATAAAATCTTGTGATTTGTATTTTCGTGAGGCACTTGCTTTCTTAGATAGAGAAGGTCTGTAAAGCTATAACTCCCACAATTCCATAACATCGCCATGTCAGTTAAAGTGGGGTTCAACTATATTACTTCATGTTCGAGTTGTGTTCTTGAACACAATAAAACCTATAGTTTCTTCAAAGTCATTCTGCTGGCTGGTGAAATATCTCTCCCACTCTGTCTGTGTGATAAATGGGGACTCATACTTCAGTTTTTGACACAACTGGGTGAGCTTTTCAAGAATGCTAGCTCCTTCTGAAGGAATAAAGCCTACTGAATTTTATTTTGAAAGATGCTTGGGATTTTTCTGCAAAGGGAGCCCTTACAATAGCGACATTTCAAAAGGGTTGCTTTTACCACAAGAATTATTGAATTTCAATCCCCTCCTCTCACTAACTATGTCATATTTTCTTCAAGTGTCCTCATAGTAGCTTGAAACTTGATTCCAAACTGTAGTCAACCCATCCGTGTTTGCAGTTTTTACTTTTCTGGATTTGATTATTCATGAATTTGATTGAAACTGTTTTCTTTAGGAATCTCTAGGTCCTTCAGTGTGGCTCTTTGTTCAACTTCAGCCATGCTAAAGGACATTGAGATTTCTAGAGAGAACACTTCTTTTGCACTGTCTAGATCCTTTGGTGCAATTCTGTGTTCTTATTTGAGCAGCTTTGTCATGCTGGAAGATCTAGAAATTCCTAGAGAGGTGTTCTCTCAGGTAGAAAAAAACCCAGCAATTTCAATATTCATGTTTTTTCACTTTCACAGAAGTCCTGTGCCCCTAATCCAGGGGCGGTCCTACAGGTAGGCCAAGGAAGCGGCTGCATGGGGCGCCATCTGGGTAAGGGCGCATTCCCCCGCCCGCCAGACAGCATCTGGCCTCCCTCCCTCTCCCTTTCTCCCTCTCTCGGAGCATGTGCACAACCACTGCCCCCCCCTCACTGTCCCTGGGCTGCGTGTGCGGCCGGCCGTCTCCACCAGAGCGACCCCTCAGGCAGGAAGCCACCAGCCGGGTGAAGGTGCGAAGCCACCCGCTCAGACTGCAGGGCCCACGGCATGAGAGCGGCGAAGGTGGCTCCTCGCTCCTAGTCATATTAATGCGAGTCACGGACCCGAGAGACCCGAGTCGCTGCTGCTGCCTTGGTGGCCGCCCTGGCCAGCAGCAGCAGCAAGAGAGGCAGCAGCACCTCGGTGCCTCAGAGGAGGAGGAGGCGGCGGAGGGCGCTCACAAGGAGGTGAGGCCAGGCGGGGCCAGGTGGGGCTAGCCTCCCTTCCCTTCCCTTGGCTTGCTTTCCTTCCCTTCCTTGGCTCTCTCCAGGACTCCCTTCTCTCTTGGAAGAGCAGCAGCAAAGGGATGGATGGATGAGGCGGGCGGGCCTTTCTCCCCTTCTTGAGACTCAGAGGTCCCAGGGAGGTTGTTCTCTCCCTCCCACAATAAGGTCCTTAGGCTATGGCAGGTGCCTCTCCAAACTACAACTCCCAGGACCCTGTGGCAGTTAAGCAAGGCCAGGCTGCATTCATTCATTCAGCAGTGTAGACGTGCCGATTGCAATATTCACACTTGCCTCAAGCAGACAAGGGTTCTTTCTCTCTCTCCCCCCCCCCCCTCATCTTGGCTGCTAATCTGATTTGTAAAGAAGCCCCCAATGAGGAGGGCGCCAAAATAATGGGGGGGGGGCTAAATTATGTTCGCTTACCATTTAAAATTACCTTAGACCGCCCCTGCCCTAATCCCAGAAAATGTAGAGAGCTGATTACACAGCAGATGAAATATTTTGACCAGCTGGAACTATCATTGTAAATTCAAACGCAGGCTTGCGTTTAATCATTTAGCTACAAAACTATCTCACTTTTGTTCCAGTGAGCTTAATGTGTCATGCATTGTTTTTCTATACCCCCTTACCCTTTCAAACCTGGCATTCAAGATCATACTATGTGGCCTCATTTATAGTGCTATAGAAGGCAGTTTCAGAATGCAGTTTAACTGCATTGAACTGAATTATGTGAGTCAACAGTGCCGTATAATGCAGATGGACCTGATTTTCACTTCTCTATGGGGACTTTAACCTGAATTTCTCACATCCCCATGTAACACTGGTTGTGTTCCTGCAACACACTGGTTCTTGGAAATATAGAACGTTGAGCCCTAAAGTTTAATTCAGCAGGTCTATTTGATGTTTCATGTAGAAACTATAATGTAACACTCCTTTTTGCTTCACACGTTTTCTATTTCCTTTCTTTCTTTATGCAGTTATTAAACATCTCTTATCTGAAGATATTAGAGAAGAAAACAATCAATATGTAATAAAAACTGCCAAGTGCAATAATTCTGCACCCGGCTTTGAACATCTCAAAGTATCAACCAAGTATTAGAAAAGTGGAAAACAAGTCTTGGAACTCAAAAGAATGAACACTACAGTACTTACCTGCTTGTTATATTTTAAAACAATTGAAATCATTGACACTACTTACTCGATATAATTGTGTATAAGTCCATCTCCTGTATACATTGAAGGCAGGCTTTGGGGCCAAAATCATGCATTTTAAAATGATCTATGGATAAGTTGAGTGTCACTATGCAGAGAAGGAAAAGTGTCAGCAGTGCCTTAGGGAATTATTTATCCTCTGTTGTTGCCACTCCACACGTCAGCATTCAAAAAGGTCAGAAACACTGTTATGGCAGCAAGAGTACAAGGACATGTCCACCCGGGCTGTTTTTCAGTGGTAGCAACAGGTTTTTGGCAGTTTTGCCAATGAGCCTGATGGCTCCCATCACACCTTGGAGAAATACTTATGGGGTGGCTGTGGCAAAAATGACCCAAAAAAACCAACAACGCCCCAACTTGCTGTTGCCAAAAAAATTGCCAGCAGAGCATGACAGGGAGCTTTTTTCTTTCAATAAGAAAATATGGGTTTAGCTGTATTATTGAAGCTTCCCCCATGTGATGAGGTAGGGGGGAATCTGGGATGGTGCTGGGTGTCCCCACAGCCCGTGGGTGGGCACCACCAAGAATCTCTGCAATTTGCAGTTATACGTATTTAGCAATTCTAGTGGCATGTGAGTAGAGGACCTAGGTCAGTATTTCTTTTAAGTTTTCCCATGGTGGATTAAGCTCTTATCATTTCTCACAGCAATTAGGGAAGGTGATGGTTCCTGCTTTAGATAAGAATTAATGTAGAGTACATATATTGACACATAGAGAAGTTAACCTAGGTTTTTGAGTTGATTTTTTGACTAAAATTTCTAGACCTAACCATGAGTATAAAGATAGTCCTCAAGTTACAAATATCTGACTCATGTATGACTCCTAGTTACAAACAGGGGTGACACAACAGGAAGTGAGAGGAAATTGACCCCTGGGAAGGGAAATTCACTTCTGAAAGAGTTTTGTTTTTTTTATTAATTTCTTTATTGACATTTTTTCGATACATAACTTAAAAGTTGGGTAAAGCATCGGGGTGTGGAAGGTCTGGGGTGGATAAATGGGGAGGGACAGGGAAGGCTGGGGATGGGGAGGGGATGGCCAGGGGGGGAATAACCATGGGGGAAGAGGGGGAAGAACAGGGGGGGCTAGAAGTAGAAGAATTGAAAATCTATGATGGATGACTCCCAGTCCAGTTGCAGGGTCAACAATTATCTTGAAAGCAAACATTTCCAAACTGGTACATTTTTCGCCTCCTCTTTTCATATAAGAAACAAAATTTCAGACTCCTTTTCTCTCTTCAGTTGGTTTTCTCTTCCGAGCTCATTAATTTTAAATATGTCGTCACCTGATTCCAATTGATCCATTTTTCCGGTTTCTCATCAATCACTCTGTTTTTAAGCATATCCAAGTCGATTATCTCCCTCAATTTTCCTACCCATTCCTCAATCTTCGGTACGGTATTAGTTTTCCAATTCCTTGCTATTTCTATTCATGCTGCGGCAGCCAAACAGAAAAGAATCTTGTCATCATTGCTCAAAATTTCAAAGTCTATTAGATTCAGCAAATAGTATTCCGGTTTTAAATCCATCTTTAAATTAAGAATTTTTGTCACATGGGAGTGGATTTTTCTCCAGAAAGGTTTAACCTTCATACAGGACCACCAGCAGTGAAGGAAAGTTCCTCTGCTAACCTCACACTTCCAACAATTATCTTTTGAATTCTTGTACCATTTTGCTAGGCGAACTGGTGTATGGTACCAGTGGTAGAACATCTTATACCAATTGTCGCTGATATTGGTAAAACCTGAATATTTTAACTTAACTTTCCAAATCTCTTCCCAGTCTCTATGCAGTATGGAGTGTCCCAGTTCCTGGGCCCACCTCACCATGGTCTCTTTTATAATTTCCTCCTCTGTCTCCCACTCAAGGAGCTTATTGTATAATATTGATATCACCTTCTTATCTGATTTCATTACTCTGTCCCATGTTCCCTCAGCGATCTCGAAATCTCTTAGTAAGTCTAATTTAAATTGCTCCTTCACTTGTGCATATTGAAACCAGGTAAGTTCCATCCCCAACTCATGTAGAGACTCTTGTGTTCTTAGTTGCCATCCCTTCAGTGTTTTCTCTATGAGCTGTTTGTAAGTGTACCACTTCTTCGCTGGAATCTCCCTGAAATGTTTTGCCTCCAGCGGTGAGATCCACATTGGCGTCTTCATGTAAAAACGTGGTCTGTATTTCCTCCATACTTTGAGGAGGGCTGCTCTGAGATAATGGTCCGTGAAGCTCTTCTCAATGGTTGCTTTATCATTCCAAAGATAGGCATGCCATCCTCGCCGCGCATCCAGACCTTCCACTGCTAGGGCCCTATTATTTTTCAAAGTGGCCCAATCCCTCACCCAGCTGAGTGCTGCAGCTTCGTAATAGAGCTGCAGATTGGGTAGGGCTAGTCCTCCTCTCTCTCTCTTGTCACACAGTACTTTGTATTTTACCCTCGGTTTTTGGCCTCCCCAAACAAATTTGAGGATATCTGTTTTCCAGACTCTAAAGCAGTGATCTGTTCGTAATATCGGGATATTTTGAAATAAAAACATCATCCTGGGGAGTACCCCCATTTTGATCGCTGAAATCCTTCCCATCAAATTTAAATTAAGGAGCCTCCCGTTCTCCAATTTCGTCTTAATATTCTCCCAGGTTTTCCCATAGTTATTTTTCAGAAGTTGATTGTTATTCTCTGTTAAGATGATCCCCAGGTATTTGACCTTTTTTACAATTTGATAGTTGGAGATTTCCTGGAGTTTTTCCCTCCTCTCTTCGCTAATATTCTTCGTTATGATTTTTGTCTTTTCTTTGTTGATTTTTAAACCCGCCACTGCCCCGAATTCTGCTATCCTTTTTGACCACTTTGTAATTGTTTCGAGTGGGTCCTCCACTATGCACGCAATGTCGTCGGCGAAGGCTTTTATCTTCAGTTCTTCCTTTCTGGCTCGTAGCCCCCTTAGTTCTCCGTCCGCCCTGATTACTGCTAGAAGCATTTCCAAAGTCATAACGAATAAAAGCGGTGATAATGGGCAGCCTTGCCTGGTGCCTTTTTGTATGTCAATTTCTCCTGCCGATTCTCCATTTATTAAAAGCTCCGCTGACTGTTTTGCGTATATAGCCTGAATGGTGTTCTTGAAATTGAAACCCATATCCTTCTCTATAATCGTTTGTTTTAAAAAGTCCCAGTTGGTGTTGTCAAACGCTTTTTCAGCGTCGACAAATAATAACCCGTATTCTGTCTGTGGATTCCTCTCACAGACCTCTATTACGTTAACCATTGCCCTGATATTATCTTTTAAATATCTGCCAGGTAAAAAGCCAGCCTGATCCTCATGTATGGTCTCCCTCAGCAGATTTTTTAGCCTGTTGGCCATTACCGAAGCAAATAACTTATAGTCATTGTTCAGGAGCGATATTGGTCTGTAGTTACTAACCAAGTGGGGATCAGTTCCTTCTTTATGTATGAAGGTTATATGTGCTTTTTTCCAAGAGTCCGGTATTATCGCTTTACTCAAGACATTATTCATTACCGTTTTCAAGTGTGGAGTGACTTCGTCCTGAAACAACTTATAATATATGGCCGTTAGACCGTCGGGTCCTGGTGCTTTGTTATGAGGCAATTTCTTTATAGCTTCTCGTATTTCTCCTTCTCCTATTTGATGGTTAAGGTCCTCTCTTTGCAAGTCTGATAGAGTTATCATGGGGAAAAGGAGTCTCCACTAAGCTTTATCACTAAGTCCTTGTTTCCACGACAAACCAAAAATTTTCAAAATCTTATTATCACAGGGACAGAAAGTGAGGTGAACTCTTCTGAACAGCGGTTCAGACAGCAAAACAAAGATTACGCAGGTGTTAACCTTCCCCTATGCTATCCAAAATGGAAATTAAAAATTGGCTGGAGTTACTCTCTAAAAATACCTGTTCTAACTTCCATTAAAATTCAACTTAAGAACACACCTACAGAACCTGTCTTGTTCATAACCCTAACCCTGTCCTTATACCGAAAATGAACATACCAAACATAATGAACATATCTTATTGCTTTCCCATTTTTCCATCCTTGATGCAATTCTCTTATATGTAGAAAATCGTAAACATTAGGGGGGGAAGTATACAAAAATGAATATGTTGACAAATAATATACCATATAAGTATTGGGAGAAATTGCTGCCAAAATTAGGAGGAATTTGTGCATCTAAATATGTGCATAAGAATGAATTGAATAGATATATGAATTTTCGATAAAATTTTAAATTCGTGTTTTTAATTTTTATTTAAAAATGAACATTCACAAAGTGATTCAGACACTGGGTGGAAATAAGTTTTGGGTTTTTTTTAAATAAAAAAGTGTATTCCAGAAAGTCAGAATCAGCTTAGTCTGTTCATACTAGGAGTAGTGCCTTTTTCTAGAACATTCTCAGTTATTGCCTTCACTGTTTCTTTCCTCTGATATGTTAATACTGTTTATTTGTAATTAGCATTTTTATAAAGAGTGATTCAAAATATGGTCTAAAATATTGTTTGACACATCACCATCTAAACCAAGCTGAGTTCACTTGGCGCTTGAATGTCTGTTATTTTTACAAAGTCTAACGCTCTTTCTCGTGGAGAATATGTCTCTGTAGCACTGAGAGTGTCAAACATGAATCAGATGTCACACAGGCCTTCCTGCCGATAGTCATATGGTTGCAGTAGGGGAGCCTAATTATCTTCCCATGTGTTTATCAGTGTCAAGCTTGTTTGCCAATCTTAATCAATGTCACCAACAGTAATCACTTGCGAGTGACAACTTGCTCCCTTCCTTGGTGAAATGCTCTTTGAGTATTGTTCATTCCCACCCATTGTTAAGAAGGAAATCCATCATATTTTTCTATGTCAAATATAGCCCTAATTTTACTATCTGGATATGGCAAAAGATGGGAAGGGATAGCCTTCTAGGAGTACAGCAAAGGAAGCAGGCCATTATGAGGCTGTATGACTTAGAGAGAAGATGAGAGAAGGGGTTCATGGAAGAAATGTTTCTAGAAAAGGAACAAAGAGATGCCTTTCTCTCCTTCTCCATATGCTTGAAAATAAAGTCATGTACTGGAGAGAAAAATGGAATATTCAGATCATATAAATGGGAGCACTTGCCCATTACCGCATAGCAAAACATCAACTGTAGAATATACAGTATTCCTACAAAATGTACTGCATGATGATTAAGACATACTACACAATATAGCTATGTGACTCTACTAGTCAGGATAACTCTACAATATTTCTAGCATCAGGAAGATACGGGTTTGGAAAGGTATTTTATACAGAACTTATGTAAATAATGTTACAAAAATCATGAAAGTAGCAGTCTCCAACCTCCAAGTGCATGAATGGACAACCTGCAATCCTGTATAAGTAGTTCCCAAACTTAGTCAGCAGTCAAAAATTTCTGGGAATTGAGACGCAAAATGCCAGGAAGACCAACAGTTTGAGAACCATGACTGTTGAAGTTGCTGGAGAAGAACTTCAATCAGCTTTAACAGCGGAGTCGAGCAATGCTATGAGATATAATCTAACATCATTTTAGAATTACAGTTGTCTGCTCTGAACTGTTCTGATAGCTACCAACAACCCATACTAACTAGCTAGAATAATATAACAATATACCATACCATCTGGCAGACTATTGTGTGTAGATTTTGTTTCATATTTCTTCATTCTAGGTGAGATAAGAAATGTTTAAGTGATCTAATGAATACCAGCTAACAAGACAATAATTGGAGGGAAAACCAGCTGCCCAGATAATATATGACAGATCTAACGTATTTTGTTATCACAGTCACCAGTCACTGATAAGGACAAAGATGATGTTTCCAATAACCTTTTAACATAGCAAATAAAATCAACACTATAAAAAGTTAAAAATTATGCTGCAGATTGAGTATCCCTAATTTGAAATTCTTAAGATCAGACATGTTTTGGAATTTTTCTTCTTCAGATTTTGGTATACCTGTATCGGTTTATATATACATGATGAAAAATCTTTGTGATGGAACCCAAGTCTAAGCACAACATTGATATATTTTATGAACACCTTAAGGTATTTTGTACATTTTAAAGATTTTTGTTTGTTTGAAAGATGTGTGTATCTTGAACCCCCAGAAAGCAAATGGGTCACTTTCTCAGCTATTTAGGAGTATTTCAGATTTCAGAATTTTGGATAAGGGATGCTCAAACTGTTTTTTAAAAATTAAAATTAAACCTATTACAAAACCAAACTGTTTAGAAGAAAACACCAAATAGAAAATCCAACACATAATTCAAGACTCTTTCCCCTTGAACAATTACTCTTCTAAGAATTGCTTTACTTGCCTATGGAAAGATAGCAAGGAAGATGCTAATCTACCCTTTCTTTGAAGAAATTTCTAGAATTTGGGAGCAGTCACTGACAAAGTCCTCTCCTGTATTCCCAAATGTTTGTACTTGTGAGACTGGTGAAACAGAGAGAAATGCCTCCCCTGAAAGTCTCAAGAGCAAGAAAGTTTCCCCTGAAAGTCTCAAGACCAAGCCGTGGTGGCCCCTCAGCTATGGAACTCTCTCCCAAGTGAAGTTAGATCTGCTCCCTCCCTCTTGTCCTTCAAGAGGCTAGTGAAGACCTGGCTTTGGAACGAAGCTTTTCTAGAAGGCTGAGATGGGTTATTGACCAAAGCGAATGAACACATTCACAGACTGAGTTGATCTGTTTTTAGTCGGCGATTTAGTCGACACCCCCTTTTATATATTTTATTCTGTTGTATTTTAATCTTGTATTGCTGTTTCAATTGTGCATTTGTACAACTGGAACTTCCTAGAGGCACATTTTTGCATGCCTTTAGTCGTTTTCCAGTTAGTGTTTTAGTGAGTTGAAGGGATTCCCTCATTAAAATGAATTGTAAGAGCAAGTACAATAATTCCATGTTTGATAATGTCCCCTATTGGTACAGGGTACAATTAAGAAATTACGGATAGGTATCTTAGGGCCCTTTCACACAGCCATATGACAATATTGGAATTATTGGCTGAACTCTGGTGGTAACGTCATGTTAATGCAATAATTAATGTTTTATTGATGTTTTCTAATATTTTGCACTAATTGCTTTTAATGATTGTATTTGTATAGCATCATTGATGCATTGTGAAGCCGCCCTGAGCCCCCCTGTGGGAGAAGGGTGTGGTAGAAATAAAGTAATTAAATAAATAAATAAAATAAACCCAAAATGTCAAGGCAGATAATCCACAATATCTGCTTTGAACAGGGTTATCTGAGTCCACACTGCCATATCATCCCATTCAATGTGGATCTTCTACAACTGTTGGAAAAAGATTGTTACAAAGGTTTTGATTTTTTTTAAAAAGATGTTGACACTGAGATATTTTAAGGAAATGTAAATTTCTCTTCATGTCAGAATGTAAATTTCACTTCACATCAGAATTGCTCAGAATTTTCTGTGCTTCAAAGAATTATGTACATCACTTTAAATAATTCAATGCAAATGCCAGAATACAACAGAAAACTAAGCAAAACTCTGAATTGTCAATAGGAAATGGTTTTATCAGGCTTGACCATAGGTACTTACAACTATCCAAGTAATACATCTTTAAACTTGCACATGCACCAAATGTTTTTTCTGTATTGCAGCCATGTTCAGAAAGGTATTCAAGAAAAATCATAGCTATATTTTATGGTGAGCAGTTCATTCATCACTATCAGATTTACAGAGCAAATGACAGGGTAGACAACAGAGAAGAAAAAAAGAGACTTCAGAAGAACATTGACATTACCATGTTTACTTCAGTCCTTTGAAGCCCATGGCTGAAGAAAGCTCAACAAAGCCAATCACTAAAGTAGAAAGGTTTTCTCTTCTTTTCTTTGTGTCTATTGCTGGTCAAAGCAGCTCAGCATGTTTAAATGTATTTTCAATTCAGAATTGCTGTAAAATAATGCTCAACTTTGTCACCTACATATTAAGAAATAGCCATGTTGGCATTAAGAAAAATTTAAGTCCAAAAATCACAAAAGAGCAATATCTTTATTGGTCAACCTGTCACGATCACGGACCTGGCGGGCCCCTTAAACACACACACAGAGACGTGCTGAAGGCTAACTACTTTATTGAGTATGAAAACAGTTCCAAAGAGTAAATAGTCCAATAATATGCAAGTGTCCAAAAGGTAATAAGCAAGTAGTCCAAAGTAACGTAGCAAATAAGCTGGAAGCGTGGCAAGGCTCCGCAATTCAATGCGAATCAGGAAACAGGGCAAGGCTCCCCAATTCAATGCGAATAAGGAAACAGGGCAAGGATCCTCAAACAGCTGCGGCGCAAGTAACAAGGCAAATCCAAGGCAAGGCTTGATGACCACTGCTGGCTTGTGGTCCCCACTCCGCTCGCGCCTATTCAGGGTAGACGTGGCCGGAGAACTGAGGATGCGTTCCCACGGACCCTACTTAATCCGTCAGCCGAGGTCCGCGACGCTCTAGGCTCCTTCGTCTCCAATCTCTGCTCACGGACCTCGGTCGGTCTAGGACCCTCGACCAAGCCCTCCTGCTAGACTCGATGTCTCGTCTCCTATCGAAGGAGCGACCTTGCCTCTCGGCAGCTGTGTCGCTATCTTCCTGAGAACTTTCCTCCCTGGCACTTTCCCACTCGGATTCGTCCATGTTTACATTCTCGGGCTCCTGGGAATTCCTCCCACCGGGGTGCTCATAACTCCCTTCGCTGCTTCCCATCTCCACCTGGTGATCGGAATCTAAGCTGGGCCCAAACAACATTTCATCCCATGCCAAGCTCTCTGTGGGAGACTGCGGCCCATCCGAAGGGCCCTGTGCTTCACCCCAGTCATCTAGCTCATCCTCCGAATCCACCTCTGCTGCTGCAGGCCCTAATGCTAAAGGAACCCCAGGACCTATTCCTTGCCCTCCAGGCACGAACGAGAACTGCTGTGCTACACAACCAAACATCTTTTATAGCATCTGATGAAGTCTTTTAAAAATACATTTAAAGCATCCAATGAAGCCTTTAAAAACTGCTTTAAATGCCTTTTTCAAAATATTAGCCCTTTTAAACATCTTTGTTTGAAAAAGAAGCCAATGAAGTTTCACCGACTTCTTCACATCATACATGCTTGCATGATGTCTTTTCTTGATTTTGGTTGGTCACTGGTGGAGTGTGGATTTTGTTTTATTTTACTGTGTGGCTAATGTGGTTACCACTGAATATGTTCCTTCGCTGGTAGCTTAGCTAATGCTTCAATAGATAGCAAAAATAAGGCAACAGGGACAAAAAATGTATTTCACTTAATTTTATGAAGAGAGCAAACATGTAGAATACAGCTGAAATATTTATAGAAAATGACAGCATTTTTATAGCCTGAAACAAATTGTATTCTCAGTATGTACATGTACGCATGTTTGTACAAACACACATACTCATAATGGTAAAATGTTATTTAATTTCTCACCTTGTTCACATAAAATTACTTTAAAATGTAATGAACATACATATTAGATTTCATAGGTAATAACCGTGAAGGCTAGGAAATACAGAAGAGTCTCATTTAACTGGAAATCAACAAGCTGGAACTCTCAAGCAACCCATAGTTACAAATGTTCATTAAGTTAAAGTTTATTGACTGCCATTTCACTAAAATTGCATAATGCATTCACAAAGCTGTTGTATTAAGCTTGTCTTTATTGTCTCAATTTGCTTTTAGTGTATTTCAATATCACAGTGTCAAGTCAATGCAACTGGCTGTCCTCCTTCCTCCAAAACTGCCTGCAGCGAGTGAAGTGGGGAGGGGTGGTCTCCGAGGGTTCCCCCCTACACTGCAGAGTCCCTCAGGGGGCCATCCTCTCCCCGCTGTTATTTAACATCTACATGCGACCACTCACCAAATTGGTGTGGAGTTTTGGGCTGGAATGTCACCAGTATGCTGATGACACCAAGCTCGTTCTGAGGATGGATGCTGGGGTGGAATCTGTACCCAATAATTTCCAACTCTGCCTAGAAGCCGTAACTAGATGGCTGTGAGCCAGTAAGTTGAAGGTGAATCCAGCGAAGACAGAGATCTTGTGGCTGGGCCGTCCGGGGGAGGGGGGGGAATCCAGCTGCCGACACTTGACGGTGTGGCACTATGCCCGCAGTCTTCAATTAAGAGCCTGGGGGTCCGGCTGGACTCCCAGCTGTCTATGGAGGCACAAATTGCTTGTGCCTGCAAGACAGCCTTTTACCACCTGCGGCAAGCAAAACGGCTGGCTCCCTATCTCTCCCACTGCGGCCTGGCCACGGTGATCCAAGCCATGGTCACCTTAAGGCTCGATTACTGTAACGCGCTGTACATTGGCCTACCTTTGTTGGCGATCCGGAAACTCAAACTGGTGCAGAACGTCTGCTGTTGGGAGCCACAAGATCTGCCCATATAACAGCTCTCCTGCGCAAGCTGCACTGGTTGCCAATTGAATTCCGGGTCTCCTTCAAGGTGTTAGTCTTGACTTTCAAGGCCTTACATGGTTTGTGTCAGGATTCCATTTTACCAGATTTTAGAAGCATAAGCTGGAAAAAGAAAGCCTGCCTTGTTCTCCCACGAAACATCTGATAAGCACCTGCTGGCCGACCTTGGGTGCTGAGCCTGGCGGGAAGTACTGGAAAGAACTAGCTGAGCTATTGCTGGGGAGAAATTAATCACGTGAGGCCTGGGGGGGGGGAGCTATATAAGGGAATGCCTGGCAGTGTGCCGGCATTCTCAAACATCAAAAAGTCCAGATCGCATTTCAATAAAAGCTATGTTACAGCATCCGAGGTCTCCTCATGAGTTGATTCTTAGTCGAAGTGTGAACTGCTGACAGAATGTTCGAGAATGAGGTATAGGAATTTGGAAGAGGAAGAAGGTCAGGACCTAAGAGAGTTGATAGCTCAAATAACAGCTAAGATACTGGACTAAAACCTAACATAGACCGCACTACCAGAATCAACACAAGCTATGCTAGAAGGAACAAAGTTCCAAGAGATGTGCTGGTCTGGTTTACTACAAGATCGATAAGAGAAGACATACTTAAACACAAATCCAAATCTCCTATTTCCTACAAAGGCAAGTCGGTTATCATACTTAAGGAATTCACAGCCTCAGCGATGGCTAAAAGGAAAAAGTACTTCCTGGTGGATGAACTTTAAAAACATCAAATTCGTTTTAAATGGGAGAAAACGGAGGGCATTTCCCTAACTCTCAACGAAACTAAATACTGGCTCACATCGGAGGAGAAGGCCCGAGACTTCCACAAAACCTGAGAAAACATCTGGAAAAAAGGAAGAAAGATGACGAAAGGAGTAAGAAACAAAAAGATGCACCTCCAAAAGAGCAAAAAAGTGACCAGGGCTATAGAAAGCAGGATAAAAAAAGACAAAGGCCTTGCTCATCTGAGGATATGGACCCAGAGGAGGGGGCTATAGGAAAAGAGAGAGAAGAAACACACTCAGACAACCCCTTCTCGGCATCGAGGAAAAGGAAGCCCACTTCGGTTTGGATGTTAACATCATAGTACTCTATTGCATTAAGTACGGTTCTCATGTTGTCTCTCAATAACCTATTTGGCAAAAAACCAGCTTGGTCTTCCTGTATAGTGTTATTCAGTAGGTTCCTAAGTCTATTGGCCATTATTGATGTAAAAATTTTATCATCGTTATTCAACAACGATATTGGCTGGTAATTTTCGACACACTCCGGATCCGATTTTACTTTATGAATCAACACTATATTGGCCTCGTGCCAGGAGTCCGGCATAGATCCCTTTTCCAATACGTTATTTATTACCTCCCTTCCTAATCCTATTCCCCCTCTCTTCTTTTCACTTCTCCCTTACCCTTCACACTCCATTTCTTTATTCGGACACAACCCCTCTTTTCTCTCTTTTTATGATGTATGAAAATAAACCAATAAAAATTATGATTTAAAAAAAAAGAATGTTCGAGAATCAAGATGCCTATCTCGCAGGCAGTGATGAGGGTATGGAGAGCCAGGAACAGAAAGGATCGGGCTTTGGATGGCCAAGGCGGCAGGACGCCGAAGCCGGTCCTCTCGAAGTGCTGAGTACGAGGGCACGCAGTGCGTGGGGCCTGCGATGCGCCTCCCTTTGGCCATGGATTGGGGATTCCACGAGGACCAGTTCGCCTGTGCTGATGAGGAGGAGGATGAAGGAGGTCAGTGGTACCCCTCGAGTGACGACGAGGAAGAGGATGAGGAATCCGTGCGAGGAGACCCCTTCGAAGAAGTCCCAGCCACCTATGGCTGCGATGTGTGTGAGCACGGGGAGCATCCATGGGTGGTGATGTTTGCGGGCCTCCTGGAGCATGGCTCCGAGTGTGAGAGCAGACGCTTGGCTCCCCGGGGAGGAGTGGCTGCGGAGATGGTCCAGGAGCGCCCTCGGGAACGGCTTGAAGAAGCTTCCGAGAGGAGGGCAGCCTTGCTCGAGTATATGCTTGAAAGGGTTGCGCAAGTGGTTTGGGAAGAAGCCCCTGAAAGAGCCCAGCCGAGGAAAGGTGCCCAGCGGAGGAGGAGGAGGAAGAGAAAACCTGCACTCAGAGGGGTATAACATGCTGGAGGTCCTGGGCCTGAAACTGTGTAGACTCTCTAGTACGCGGCAGAGAGCGTTTTCGGTGGCTGCACCGGTTTTATAGAATTCGTTGCGGGCGGAGATGCGAGCCCTGCAGGACCTACTGGCCTTCCGCAGGTCCTGCAAGACCTGGCTATTTAGGCAGGCATTTGGGGCTTAACCGTGCTCGACTACATCTGCCACCCTGCCGTCCTATTGTTGTCTTGTATGAATCAGCTGTGTTCTGATTCGTTAGGGTTTATGGGGTTGCAAGGGGCTGGGATCTTTTAAATTGTTTTTATGAGGTTTTATGATGTTTTAATTCTGTGTGTTTATATGCTGTAAATCGCCCTGAGCTTCGGGAAGGGCGATCCATTAAATTGAAATAATAAATAAATAAATAAACTCAAAAGTCTTATTGACAAACTGATAGTTTAACTTTGACTTGGAAAACAATTTGGCAGTAGTAAAATGAATTTTGAAATGTTTTAACCCTCCCAATTTTTGTTGCCAAAATGAAGTTGATGGCTTCATGTCTGCCTATGAAACGAAATTTGCTCGCCCCTGAAGTACTGGGATAGAGTCAAAAGTTACAGCAGAAATAAAAGAGTATAGCAGTTCTAAACACAAGAAAAAGGACTAATAAAGCATTAAATCTGACACACAGATTGTTCAATCTATCGCACAGAGTGATGTCTCAAGGATGCTCATTACATACACACACAAAGAGGTTGCTTTGGATTACAATGTACATTGCTCTTTCAAAAATTGTAAATTTTCATAGACTAGTGGAATTTCAAATGTGCTTCCCTATATCAGCATATCATTCCTTGCAGAACGTACCGATTTTTATGTGCTTGGCAGCCTGTATAGAGATAGCATTGGGGAGGAAGGGTACACATACCTTAACCATTTGGGAAATTGAGATCAAGGGTGCAGACCTAGGTGTTAATAGAAAAGCTCACTTGCAGTGTGGAAAAATGAATCATACAGAATGAACATATAAAATTTTAAATATATGACTATGACATTTCTTGACTATGTTGATAGTAACTCGCTTACTTTCTGCCAAGAAGTATGTACATTTATGAATTTACCTATACAACTTACTTTATAGTTTTATCTTGAAATAATATTTGTGATTTCCTGTCTTTTAATGACTGGTCTTACATTTTGTCCTATGCATTTTTTTTGTATCAGATTTCAATTTTAATTATGAAACGATTTTTTAAAAAAAGAATGGTATATGTGCATGCATGTATGTATTCACTTGGAGTGTATACAATATTCACAAATATTCTTATCTACATTAGGAAACAATGTCTTTTAGATACCTCATTAAAAACCTATTTGAAAATTCTTCTTTTTTTGTGTGTGGGCGGGTTATATAAAGAGGTTTTTAATTGAAATTTATGTTTTTAAATATTTTGTACAAAACATAGTACAAAACTCTCAAAATAAAATGTTTTGAGAGTAAAAATTCAGAACACAAATGTTGGAATAAAGTCATATAACGTGAATCATCGTTTTAAAAAATCTAACAATCCCACCCAGTGATAATTTTGTTCTCAAATTAAATTATGTGTATTTAGTTGATTCATTAAAACACATTTTATACAGAACTCCTATTACTGGAATAATGTTCATGGCTTCAGAGAGACAGAAGAAGAGACCAGCACAGCTCCATCATGACTGGGCTCAGAAGCAGGTGAACGGCCTTTTTTTCCTCTCAACTGTCACCACCCAATTGTCAGAAATGAATTGCTCTACATTTTGTATGTCTATCTCTATATTCCAGTTTGGCAGGCAAGTACTCTATCCCACTTAATGCAAATTTTTGGAAATGTTACCCAACCAAGCATTCTCTAATCCCTTCATATCATCTGCTATTAAAGCAAAATGGGGCTTTGTATTGCATATGTCTATCTTATATATGCTATCTCTAGAACTTTTCTCATTTGTCCAATCACTCATAGTGGGGATTTATGTAATCAACCACACCATATGATCAGGGGACATTCCAAGAATGTTTCCAAGCACATAAAATACCCCTCCCTTTCCTCCTCAAGATGGAGAGTGCAGACTCTGTTTGGCTGTGTGTTTTTATTTTTGAAACTGTTATTTTATTTATATATTTATTTATTTGTATTTGTTTGCCGCCCCTCCCAATGGCTCGGGGCGGCTTACAACATATTCATAAAACAGTCAGACATAGCTAAAAAGATTAAAAACCACCATTAAAAAAACAGATTAGAATATCACAATAGGCCGCACATTACAAAACATTGCGGCAGCAAAAGATAGTGCAAGATGGCAATACACAAAGGAAGACTGCAATTCAACCGACACCAAAAGCCTGCTGAAATAACAAGGTCTAGCAGGCTTTCCTGAATGGAAGGAGACTCTGGATAGTATGAACGTCGGCGGGCAACGCGTTCCATAATACGGGAGCCATGATTGAGAAGGCTCGACAACAGGTTGCAGTCAGGCGATATATCTCAGGGCTAGGAACGACCAGGAGGTTTTGCTCGTCAGAGCGCAGAGATCTGGTGGGATAATATGGGATGAGGCGGTCCCGCAGGTACACTGGCCCCAGACCATGTAAGGCCTTAAAAGTCAGAACTAGCATTTTAAAAGTAATACAGCATTCTATAGGTAGCCAGTACAGTTCGCGCAGGATTGGCGTGATGTGACGGGTTGCCGAGGCTCCTGCAAGGAGTCGAGCTGCAGCGTTCTGCACCAGCTTAAGTTTTTTGGATTACCGACAAAGGAAGGCCAATGTACAGAGCATTACAGTAGTCTAGCCTCGAGATGACTGTAGCTTGGACCACTGTGGCCAGGTGATGCCGGAACAGGTAGGGGGCCAGCTTCCTTGCCTGGCGAAGATGGAAAAACGCCACTCTGCTGACAGTGGAGACATGAGCCTCCATCGACAACAGGGGGTCCAAAGTCACTCCAAGGCTCTTAACGGATGACGACGGACATTCTGACCTGCGTCCTATCCCAAAGTACACTGTTGACAGACTACCAGCTTCCTCTCCTCCTACTCTGGTATTGGTGAATGCCCGGTCCATTAGGAACAAGACTGCGGCCATCCTAGATTTTGTTTCCGACCTAACACCTGATTTATTTTGTGTGACCGAGACCTGGCTCCAAGATGGTGATGAGATCTACCTCCACGAGTCGGTCCCCCCTGGTTATGTTGTCACCCACCAGAGTAGAACTGGGAGGCGGGGGGGGTAGCTATGTTCTCCCGTGATATGTTATCTCTCCGAGCGGTACCTGCGCTGAACGCTCCAGGGGTTGAATCCGTTGGCCTTGTGTGGGACTCCAAGGAGAGCATAGCCTTTCTCCTGGTGTACCGAGTGCCTAGTGCACCAGCTGAAAGCCTATCCCTGCTGCTTGAGACCTTGTCGGAGTGGGTGTTGAGGTTTCCTAGGATCATTGTTCTGGGGGATTTCAACATCCACGCTGACACAGCCTCCTTCTCACCTGCAGCAATGGACCTGGTGTCGACCATGGCAACACTAGGACCCTCCCTCTGTGGCTCAGGACCCACACACCAGGCGGGTCATACCCTGGATTTAGTCTTCTGCGCAGGTGTCCAAGTGAACCTAGTCTCTATTATAGAGGTGCCATGGTCGGATCACTGTGCCCTGAGAATCCAGATAGAACTGGCTCCCCCGCCCTGCAAGGGCGCCGAACAAATTTGGGTTTCCCCAAAGAGACTTATGGAACCTTCTAGGTTCCTGAATGCTCTGAGGGATCTGGAGTCTGTCAGCGCCTCTATCAATGATCTGGTTGACGCCTGGAACATCAAACTGTCCAATGCTCTCGATGAGGTTGCCCCTAGATGCCCTCTCCGCCCCCGCAGGAATCGAGTGGCTTGGTTTACTGAGGAGTTAAGTTCGATGAAGCGGGAGAAGAGACGGCTAGAGAGCGTGTAGAGGAAACTCCGTGACGAAGGTTCGAAATCAACTTATAAGCTTTTTAAAGATCCTTATGAGAAAGCTATCAAGGATGTGAAAAATTTGCAATATGCTACCTTGATAGAGTGCGAGCTCACGCCAGGCAGAATTGTTTAAAGTAATTAGGTCCTTGACGATGGTTCCTACCATCCCAAATAGCAATAATCAGGCCCTTACTGCCGAGGCTTTTCAGAGCTTCTTTGCAGACAAGATTTCGACCCTCCACCAGGAACTTCCGGCCGCGATTGATACTGGTGTGTGGGTCCCAAATCACAAAGGGAGAGTCCTAGTGGGTTTTTTTTCCTAATCCAACACAAAGTTCAGGCAATATATTGCAGTAGTAGGATATAGGTATGACTGCTATTGCATGGAGCATCTGTGCTGAAGAAGTGGCTGGCTGTTGCTTCAGATGGTAGCCAGTAGACCATTAGTATCATTTCAACCTGATTTTAGCTGTTATCCAGTACAATGAAGGCTACTAATGGAGCACTATATTATTAGAGCAACACTAGAGGTGTATTTTTTTGTTTGATTTGTAATTCAGATGAAATTTATTGCATTTTGTACTTATGAGGTAGTAAAAGAACAAGTCAGAACAGTAGTCATGGCTGGCGCCAAACATTTAAGAATAAAATTCAAGGAGATAACTTTTTGTACTTTTTTTTTTTTTTTAAAAAAGTTTTTTTATAAAAGCTTTGAAAATTCCCCAAAATCTATGGATAAGTAAACTGTTTGTAATTTTGTGGGCTAACAGTGGCAAATGTGTTCTACCATTGTAGCACGTTTCACCACAATAGCTTTAAAAATGAGGGAGAAAGGAGTGCTTGAATTTTCCCCAATTGTAGTAAAGTAACAAAATAGTAATGAAATTTCATTACTCTAGTTATAGTAACAAGTTTTTGCTAACTATAATTTAGAAACACTTTAGAAATGAAATGCCAGCACACACCACACATTTATGGATCACACATCCACCTATTATATGTAGAGCAGTGAACTATCACTGAACTGGCAGTTGAAGCATAAGAGATATTCTCTTTCACTGCATCCATATAAGGAGAAGGCCAGTCCTTGTTGCACACTCCTCTGTACATAGCCAGAAAATAATATCCACAGGGCTTAGGAGGAGTGGTAGGGGGAAGACTGCCAGATGGCTAAGCAGCAACCTTACTATGCCTACCAGTAGTGCCAGCCCCATTTAATGTGACAGGTGCCCTGCCCCACCTTGAAATTACAATGTAACAGGGTCATGCTGCATAGCTTTAAGCCTCTTAAATTTGTCACTTTGCCACTGAAATGGAGGACAGAAGAAAAGTACAAGATAAATTTCCAAATATCCAAATAATCACATCACCACAGCATGAAGCCAATTTGGTTAAATGCAATGCTGTTATTAAAGCTTCAGTAAGTATCAACATTATCATCACCTTGCAAAGCAAACATATCCTTTTTCTGTGGTAACTCTCCTCCTTTCCCAAAATTGGGTACTTTTGTTCACCTTATCCTGTCATTCTGTAAATTTTAATATGCAATGCTTTCTCATCTGCTACAATTATTCCTAAAGTAGCTGCAGAGAAATGGCAATTTAGTGTGAAGGTTAGCCTAAAAGGACAAGCAGCGACATTTCCTGTTGAATTTTCTGTTTTTTGACAATGTCTGAGTGTCCCATAATCCTATCTTTCAATCTTTTGATCAATTATTTTTACCTTAAATGGGAATTATTCATGCATCTGCACACTCTTAGCATATACTGTGAAGCAGAGGTGCTATATAGAAAACTGGGGTTTTTTTCCTCACCGGGTGCAAAAGCTTAATGGTAGGTTACATACCTGTGACCACCTTTCTTCGAGTGGAGCTCTGTGAATCCACACTTATAATGCCTGCACGCCAAAAGCAGGACCAACGGAAACTTCCCCAGTTTGAATTTTTCAAGTTTTGGCGGTAACCCTCGTCCAGCCCTCCCGGAGAGCATATAAGCCGTTTCCGAGCACGCTTCTCCCACATTCCTTCGCCACAACGGTAACGAGGAAGGGGGAGGTTTGTTGCAGAAGGGACGGCCGGGCAGGTTAGTGTGGACTCACAGAGCTCCACTCGAAGAAAGATGGTCACAGGTATGTAACCTACCATTTTTCTTCGTGGGCTCTGTGAATGCACACTTATGAAGAACTAGCGAGCTAAGGTCGAGGAGGCGGGAAAACAAACCGACCAAAGTTTAAGGCCCAAACAGTAAAGTTTTATTGCAACAAGCAAGATTAATAAATAACTAGGGCAATGCCCTTGACAGACAGGAGATGAAAAGAACCCCAGTACTGTTGGTAAACAAAGTGCAACAAGCACCATCATGTCAGGCACACAGGCCTCACTGTGCAATAAAGCAAGTGCATATACCACTAAAGAACACAGTGCAAAGGCAGTTAGTGCAATCCCCAAGGGGATGGAAGCGTGCTTAGTAACATTTAAAGAACTACAGTGCCCCTGAGGAACTAGGAGCATGGTACATAACACATTAAAAACCCATGTGTATTTCAAAACACATTCCTCCATGGGAGGAAGGAAACATATGCATAACAGTAGTTACAAGCTCGATATCGAGCAACAGGTCATATCGACATCGGTAAGGAGAGGAGCTCTATCGACATCGACAAGAACACCCTTACAGGAGACAGGATGATAGGACTGAGTGCCCAAACGCGATGTCCCTTTTAAACCTGGTGTCCACCCAGTAGTAGGTGACAAAAGTTAGCGGGTTGGCCCAAATGGCCGTCCTGCAGATAGAGTCCAACAGGACCTCTTTTAGAAATGCGGTGGATGCCGCAATCACCCTTGTCGAACGAACCTTGACCATGGGAGGGGAAAGTTGTCGAGCCAGTTCGTAGCAAAGTTCCACCAGGGAGGCAATCCAGTTCGACAGGTGCTGAGAGGAGACCGGCAAGCCCAGCTTGTCGGTGGCGTAGGAGACAAAGAGCTTGGGTGACCTACACAAGGCAGCAGTTCTGTCTTTGTAAGCAAGTAATGCCCGCCTTACATCGAGGGCATGCAATTTTTCTCTGATGGGGAAGCCGGTGTCAGGAAGAAAGCCGGCAATACAATGTCCTCATTGACATGGAAGGAGGACACCACTTTCGGTAAAAGGGGGATGTCGGTCCGTAGAATAGCCCTGTCTGGGAGAAAAAGCAGGTAGGGCTCGTCGACCCGCAGCGCCGCCAGTTCCGAAGGGCAGCGGGCAGATTTAATTGTGACCAGGAACGCCACCTTCCAGGAGAGGAGATGAAGGTCAATTGAGGCCAGGGGTTCGAATGGTGCCGACAGGAGATTAAAAGAACCCCAGTACTGTCGGTAAACAAAGTGCAACAAGCACCATCATGTGGTACCTAAAATTGGTATTGTGAAATGGATTCCCAACCCGGCATCGGCAGATAGACCGGTGGGTTGAGGTTGTTGTAGCCTTTGAGGAAGGTCTTCACAAGGAGAGACTGGAACAGGGAAGGGCCGCCCTTCTGCTGACTGTACCAGGATAAGGCCGCTAAATGAGTCTTCACCAGGGAAAACAGGAAACTCAGGGACCGAAACCCTGGACCATCGGTATCTGCAGCGGGAAGGTGGAGTCACCATTCTGAGAGTGGAACTGCACGAAGCGGGGAAAGGCAGGCCGCATACGCCCTTGACATCAAAGGCTTGTGGGTCAGCTGCTAGGATGGAGACGACCTCGGAGGTAGTCCACTTAAAGCTGGATTCTCCATGCTGTCAAGTGTAATGAAAGGAGGTCAGGATGGAGCAGCTGATCTCCTTTCCTTGTCAGTAGGCCGGGCCGATGCAGTAGATGTCGAAACCGACCATTGGAGATCTGCAGGAGGGTCGGGAATTAGACCTATCTTGGCCAGTGGGGAGCAATCAGGATACAGTCCGCACGGCAGAGCTGAATCTGCTTGATGATCCGGAGCAGGAGAGGAAATGGAGGGAAGAGGTAGAGGAATCCTTCCGTCCAATCGAGGAGGAGGGCATCCCCGAGGCAGCGGGATGGGACCTTGGAAGGAGAGGCGCTCCATAGCGAGGCAGCTGGTTGTTTTCCGGCGACGCGAAGAGATTGGCGTCGGGGCAACCCCACTCCTGGTACAGGTACTGTAGTTCCTCCGGGTGGAGCATCCACTCATGGGACGACCATTTAATCCGGCTGAGGATGTCGGCCTTGATGTTCTGCTCACCCAGCAGATGGACCGCTCGAAGCACGGTCTGGTGCTATACACACCACTCCCATAGGGCTAAGGAGAGGGTCAGGAATTTCCTGGAGCCGGTGCCACCCTGCTTGTTGACATAGTACATGGCCACTATGTCGTCTGTTCTGACCAGTACAGATTGTCCCAATACCAGCGAGCCAAACGCTCTCAGGGCCTTGAAGATTGCCAGCAGCAACTCAAGATAGTTGATGTGATGTAACTTCTCGACTGTAGTCCACTGGTCATGGATCATCAGCTCTCCTGTATGGCATCCTCAGGCTAAAAGGGACGCATCTGTCGTCAGGGTGATCAATAGCAGTGGAAGATGGAAAGGTACCCCGACGCAGACTTGACGTCAAGACGTCCACCATTGAAGCGAGTCCCGGACTGACTTTGGTATCGAGAGAGTCTTGGAATTGTGTTCCAGGACCAGATTGAAGTGGTGAAGAACCATCACTGTAGTGGTCGAAAAATGGAGTCTGGCGAGTGGGTCACTGCCACTGTCGATGCCATATGTCCCAAGGTGACCTGGACCTGTTTGTCTGTAACAGTTCTAGCCAGCCTGAAGAGTTCCGCCTCTCGACGGAGCGCCAGGAACCTGACCTCCAGAAGATAAGCAATTTGTCTCTGGGAATTCGAACATGGCAACCCTAAAGAAGTAAACAAAAACGAGCGGGGTAGCAATCCCAAAACAAAGTCCAGGAAATCCTCAATCGATTCTTTATAATGTTCAATATACATCTTCCCAAATGGGGATGTGGAATTCAAAGGTGAAATCTCATATAAACAATGATAGAGCAGTCAGTTTCGGAATGTGAAAGTATAACCATAACGGTAATATCCAATCCAAATGTAGTACATAATTATAACTAGAGTATTCTGCCCTAACATGTAGCCAGGAGCCAGACATCCAGATATGGAAAAA